>PNEQ01055647.1:0-33224 GCA_003012365.1 Medauroidea extradentata
AACTTCTGGATCTACACACACCTAATCAATCTTTTCATTTTAAGTATGTTACGGGACATTTAGGACAAGCTACCTTGTGATTCTACTCTGCTCTTGGTTTATGCTTGCTGAATTGTTAATTGAATGGAAGTACTACAATCCTGCAGTTTTAGTTTCAACTCCAGTTTTGTTTATAACTATTGCGCTTAGTTCAGTGCAATATTAGTATGTAACTCACCAACCTTACATAGAAAATATGGCTCAAATAATTTTCGGAATTTTTTGAACACGTCTGTTATCGTGTTTAAATCTTTAATTATTTTGTATATTGAGTTCTAAATTCGGCGTTCATTACAAGAGACAGGGATATTGAGCGAGTTGAGTCTTTGCAGTGGACAGCCCGTATGTACCTAGAGACAATGGAACATCGCTAGAATCTTCAGTGCCACCGTAGCTTGCAAAACACTGTCGCAGCCTGCACCTGATTAGAAGATAGTTATGCAGTTGTTAATGCATCTGAAATATTCAGTAACGGCTCAACAGCATTATCACTGGCCCAGTCGGATGGGGACACGCCTATAACATAATAAAAACGCCAGATAAGTACATGATAGTAATTTATCGCGGAGAAATTGGAAATATTGTTACACTCTTAAAAAATAGATTGTAAATTTCCCATGCGTGCGTATAGAAGCGCTAAGAACGTAGGTGTGGTAGAATTGTTTCCCAGACATCCATCGTAGAGTTGCTAAATTATTTTTACTAAACAGTCAAATGTATACTTAAGTTACCAGAATTGTATTGTAACAATAGTAAAAGTTTGCGTATTTATAAGGCGGAAATATGGTGACTGTCCCGTACTGTGCTTAAGTTAATTACTGTGTAAACATTTTACGAAATTTTTTACAGTGTAGATTTCTATGTACGCTCAGCATATCAGAAGGTTTGATCCTGCTATAGGCTGTCAGGTACACGTGATTCATTGCACCATTATAATAACTCCGCTATTCAACCAATAAATGTCTGCGATAAACCGGGCCGGGGGGGGGGGGCGTGTCAGGGGATCAGTTCAACCAATCATATGTGTTACAGAAAGTTACAACCCTTTTCAAGTGTATGTTGACACAGACATTTTCCACGATAGAGATGATGGTTTATCGCGGGAAAACCTGACTGTTTGCTGGGTTTCAACGCACGTTCAGCTTACCAGAAGATTACTGTCTTTCGCTTGTACTTGGAGCTGTTACCCTATTTGACTGAGCCAATAAGACTCCCGCTATTGTAATTTGTGTTGCCTATTATTGGTCTGCAGACAGCTACGTTCTGTCAGACGTGTATCACCCAATCATACACGTCGCAATAAATTACAGTGTTTTCAAAGGTATGTTGGCACAAAAAATTTTCACGATATACCGTCATCTGTAAATATGCTATATTAAAGCCTTGTAGAGAGTCAACTTTTCTCGGGGTAAATAAGCGTGTATAGGCCTACCTATTCCGCCTCTGCTTCCACGGGCGGGCGGGATCGAAGTCGGAGAAACGGACTGAGGCACCTTCGGGACAAACCGCCCCGCCCACTTCTCTTACTCGGCAGGTTCTCCAGCATTTCTCGGACATTTAAACTCGCTTATATCTCGGGAGCAAAAAAGTGGTTCTTTGTTCGGCTCTGATCGGGGACCTTCGCCAGGATTCGCGCAGCCGGCCCTCGCGTGCTCCGTTCCAGAGATTACAGAAACATACAGATTGAGCATAAAGTATGTCGTACGGCGAGGGGTATAGAGCCTTGAGACGGAAGGGGAAGAAGCCCAACCGCCATATTGGTGACTATAAAATGTTGTTTATTACCATAGCAACGAGTATAATGCTACTGTGGGTTGGCCAACCATAACCTCGTTTCACAGTATATCTACAGGAACAGCTGATTGCACTCCGCCATATTGCAACCTGAATAAACAAAGTCGGCTTGGTCTCAGTAGAGGCTGCTAATGCTCCATCTGTACTGTTATCTCATCTCTGCTCCGTTCTGCACAAACCCCTTCCCTTTCCCCTACTCGTATGACTGTTTGGTTTAGATTAAAGTTACTCTAAACGCAAAAAAAAAAAAAAAAATTGCTCGTTTATTAGAAATATGGTTTAGTTAGGTTAGGGAAATTAATTACTTGTTATTCTAGTTATTGTTAGTTAAGCGTGAAATATTTAAGTCAAGTAAGTCAATTGGTTTTCACGATTTGCGTGGTAGCGTAACACGTAAATTTTTACTTTGACGCACCGTTTCGAAAAACTATGCGAGCTAAAAATCGGTTTTCAAGACACAAGTGTCGTGTAGAAAACTAACACTATTTCGTAATAAACATTAAATTATGATTTTTGACGCACTTGAACGCCCTTAAGGCTTTCGGTATTTGTCGGGGACATAAATGTCAAGTAAATGTATTTCAAAATAGAAAGCGACGTGCAATGTTTTATATTTAAGGGGAATTTGTTCCTTAGTCGAATAGTTATTACTAGGCCCACGATTTTGTCGCGAAAAGATTTTTGCCCCACTTTGTTTCAGTGACTCACGTGCACATCGGCAGTTCTGTTTCAAGGTTATTGGCAGCGTGTCTTTGTTCAGACACGTTTCTCATTTGACTGCACCAATCAGAATGAGATTATTGTGAATCTGTACGTCTATAATTTGCCAAGGCAAGTGAGGGTAATATCATCCAATCACAGACGATGTAGCAGAGCTGCAGGTGTGCGCATGACGCATCGAAACCAAAATGTTGCAAAAATCTTTTCGCCATAAAATTGTGGCTCTAGTTATTACAGGAAACGAGCGGATGTCTGTAAAACGAACAAAACGTGTGTGATCGGCACCTGATCAGCAGTAAGGCGCATTGTAGTTTGATCACAAGTGAATAATCGCCTCTAAGCACAATTGGCAGGGGTGAAGAATTGACTGCTCCAAGGCATGCGCTGCTAAGTAATGATTATACATATAGGGACCTGAAAGATTCGCGTTTTGTTTTGAACATAAGTAGAGACCCGGATATTTCACGGGTTCAACGACCAGCCGGATAGACTCCACAGTCCTGTGTACACTATGTCTTCAGCCACTTGTACATTGTCTGCTGCTCCAGTGAGTGAACATTTGAACATTTGACGTTGTAGCGCGGTAGTCCGTGAGTGTTTTTATGAATGTCCGTCATTGGTCCGGAGTCCTCAAGGTCACGTTTAATAAACAATAACCTGATCGAAAATGTTTCCCACTTATACATGATTTAGAAATCCAACCTCTCCTCAGTTGAATATGCGAAATTTCCGGGAATTTAGACATACCCTAAACTTCAAACCACCTTAAGCTCGTATCACTTTTGAATTACATTGCATACACCGGTCAACGGCGCTCTTACCGCTCATGCCTCTCTCTCTCTCTCCCTCTCTCTCTTTCTCTCCCTCTCTCTCTCTCTCTCTCACACACACAAACGCAACCTATCTAGAGAGGCACAAATGGCAAAAATGCATAATTTTATATTGCACGGAATAATGATCGTTATGTAGACGTCACTTGTGACTACATTTTCCACTTGCAAAAATATCTTAACTCTCATAGTTTTCCGATAGTGACATGACAAAGTCGAAATTTGCAATTTTACGGGAACATAGTTACTAGAATACAATAATTTACACTGAAATGAGATATTATGGGCAATATGCTAAAATATGTGAAAACACACAATGAGATTCCTTTGTACTTTTTTTTAAAAAATCTGAAAATGATGACAAATTACTTTATTTATGGCAATTAAAAAAATACGAAAGGGACTGTTGTTGGTTTTTAATATTTTAGCATATTGCCCATAGTATCTCATTTCGTAGTAAATTAATTCATTCGAGTAAGACACTTGGTTTTGTTATTACCATGTTTCGCTACGAATTCTGTCATTGGTATGCTGCATGCTATTGAAAAACTGTGAGAGCTAAAAATACTTTACAAATGGAAAATGTAGTCACAAATAACGTCTATATAATGAACCTTATGTCGTGTCGTGAAAATATAAAATTATGCAGTTTTGCCACGTGTACACTCTTAATGTCACGTGCTCGAAGTGTACAGTCTGATCTACTGTAGCTTGGCTTGGAACACGGCCACGCTTCACCACTACAACTGGTGTCATCGGTCTTCGCCCGAGGACTGCTAGCCTATTAATCAAAAGTCGGCATGTACGGAAACCGCCTACCGCTGACGGGAAGTTTCCCCACGTGTCTGTCACGCCTCTGCGCGTCAGACAGCCACACCCAGGAAGGCGATGATGCCGACGACTGGTCCATAGACCTACGGAGATGGAGGTGTAGGTGGTGGTGGTGTTGGAAGTAGTGTCGGCAGCACGTCGTGAACTGGGAGCTCTCGTTAGTCGCAACCTACCCGACCCGTCAACATCTGGACCAACTCCTTCTTCCCAGCGATTAGTGGAACCGGCTCACAGGAAGTTTACAATGCTGTAACCAGTAGCGAGACGTGGATGTGTTTCACGAGAAGCACTACTGGGCAATCATTAGCGACTCCTGATTTTCTAGAAAAGAATTTTGCCCAGCTTGTTTCAATACCGTATGTACATAATTAGGGACAGCAATTTTTTGGTGAAAGATTTTTGTCATATTTGGACTGCTCGGGATTTTAACCTGCGCCCATAAAGTGTAGATCAGGACAGTAGTAGTAACATAAGTAAGATGTTTGTGGAGCAAAAATGGGACTAACTTGAGTGATATGTTGCCACACTGTGAACGTAAAATCCATCCTACAACATTTCGCCACTAACATTTTCGTTTTGAATTTAGCCTAGAATTTAAGTTGTGTGCTTATGATTACTATACGTTCGTTTCCGGACATCCTGTATAAAAAACACTTTAAAATATGAAGAATAACAAAAAACTACACACACTCTTACATAAAAAAAACTTGGCAACACGGGGCCATGTATCACTGTACAGAAACTAATAACGTAGTGTGTTTGCTACTGTCTCCCTCCACCCCCTAGTCACAGACTAAATAGTAATACAGACGTGAAATGACGTGGCGGCTCATTTGATACTAGCCCCTTGTATGTTTGGCGCATGCATGTTACGGCAGGTTTCCTATTGGCCTGGCTGTGGGCTATCAGGACAGCCACCTTACGCTGATTGGCGGTAGGTGTTTCCGCCATGTTGCTGGCCAGCAAAGCCATTTTGTTGGCGTGCGTGGCTGAGTTTGCTGTTCTACCGGCTATTTCGCTTCTGTATTCTCAAATATTCTGTACCCTAGTTATGTCGGACGTAGTGGCTAGCTATTAAGTTGGTATCATCTACTTTAGCGAGTGTATGACGTGTTGATAATGAGCCCGTGCGACAACAGGCGAGGCTTGTTTGCCAAGTGGGCGCGGTCTGATGAAGTGCCTGCCTGCCCGTCGCCCTAACCCCTTTCTACCGAGGATGCGTCAGCTCGCCTTTCATGACGACAATGACGCGAAAATAGCCACGGCGTCCACTTACCTTCAAATTAAATCCCTGCGCCAAGGTAGGTACGTCGTAGTTTCGTCAACAGCGAGGTCATAAGAGACTGCCACGGCTAAGGGAACATGAAGGGGGGTAGAGGGGGCGATGACATCAGATACGCCGTAATTAGGGGTAGTGATTTATAAGGGGAAAAAAATTACTGTTTGCTGGGATTCAAAGTAATGTAATCATTTCTAGGGACTCCTGATTTTCGTTAAGGCCATGATATTTTATTTATTTCAAACAATTGCAAATAACTCGAATATTTTTTAACCAAATGCTTTGAAAAATTTTGAGACTGTGTACAGTCATACGATACACAATCTTGCCAGAGCGTTTTTTTTTTTTTAATAATGTACCGTTTGCGAGCAAAAAATTATTTTGATTCATTTAGGCTTATTTTGACCACAAAATATGTGCTGTTTCAGGGGCCAAAATCTAAAAATCGGTGTAGTGTATTGCAACAGAAAAATTCAGCTATAAACTATGATATATTAGTGTTAAAACTGCCGGAATGAATTTTTAATATATGTATTAATTTACGTTAAAAAATATATTTTCGAAACCACTGCTAAACTAAAGAGCGAGGCCCACATCTGCAGCTATACTTCATGCCCAGTGATAGGATGCTTTTACTCGCACCGGTCTTGGGGTTCTACCCGCCAATCATAGACGTGCGGTGTCGTAGTAATTTTGTTCTTATTGGCGCAGTCAAACGAGAGTTGCCTCTGCACAAAGACTCACTGCCAATAACCATGAAGCACAACACATGTGCACTTAAGGTTTCGAAACAATCTGGGGCAAAATTCTTTTCGCGAAAACTAGGGGTCTTTAATCATTTCTGTCGCTATTTCTTTCGTTACTAGTGAGTCCCTATTTAACTGGGCCAATGCTAGTTCTGATGCACTAGGTCTGTACTTCTGTGGTACGTAGGGCTAGGAAAAATTCGCGAGTTAAGTGACCTGTATGCTAGAATCCAATGTCCTATGTATATATACTCAAGCCCCGTATGTTCGTTCATTGTCTGTTGTCTGAATGAGTAGCAGGTGATGGACAAATGGTAGGGCTTCGGTATACACAGGATAATGGATTCTAGCATGTTGGTCGTTGAACTCGCAAAATATTCCTAGACCTAGTCACAGACTAAATAGTAATACAGACGTGAAATGAAGTGGCGGCTCTTTTGATACAGGCGAACTTCACCGCTTATTGGCTGCCCGAGTTAGTTAATACAAGCCCCGTGTCTGATTGGTTTCTGCATGTTACTGCAGGTTTCCTGTTGGCCTGGCTGAGCAGTCACCTTACGCTGATTTGCCGTAGGCTTATCCGCCATGTTGCTGGCCAAGGAAGCCATTTTGCTGGCGTGTGTGACTGAGTTCGTTGTCCTATAGGCTATTTCACTTCTGTATTCATACATATTCTGTGACCTAGTGATACGTGGCTGGTTTGGAGAATACACTATAATTATAATTTATGTCTATGATATGGTGCAAGAGATGTCACAGAAATTTCGCAGGTCCAGGCATTGAAATGGTTGCTTCAAAATGTACTTGACCTGTAATGTTGCTTTTAAAATTACCTTCTAGTTACTCGATACATCCTGGTCGGTCGTTTCCAAGCCATTAAGGAACACTTGAAAGCGCGGCACGTTAAGAAACAAGTAGCAATAGACGCTGTTAAGAAACACTTGGCAATAGAACGAACAGTTCAAGTACAACCTACTTCCCAGTAGAAGTAATTGATGTGGGTAGCAGTCAGTAATAGGCTAAAATTTCTTAAAGCATTGATCTTTAATTATAGGCTACATTCAAACAACCTCGCCGAATTCGTGGGACTTGTTAAGGCCATAATTATCTGTTTTTACTCTCTTTGAGATTATTATTTTTTTTTAGCTTAAGAGCCCGTGTCACTTATTATGATGAATTTTTCTTAATTCCTTCCTAAGTAAAATTTTTGCACAGTTTTCCTGAAATTGTTTCAGTAGGGACGTAGCTAATTACTTTACCTTCGATTAAGTACATTGTATTCGATAAATTAAAGCGAAACTACGAATTAATTAAGCTAATTCAAATTTTATATAAATATTCTCTCTCACCGAATAATAAACACTAAATAACTCCCAGTACCGATTTCATCCTTGTGGAAAATGTTTCAATAATTGGGGCATATTTTCGGAAGATTTGAATGAGTCGTTTGAGAAACGGATAGTAAATTTTATACCAAAATAAGTTGGGGTTGTTATAATTTTGTATAGATATAGTCGGTGAAATGTGACGTTTCTCAAATGAACTCATAAAAAAAATGCCTTGCTACACTTGCGAATGACGCTTAACATGGTTCTACGTGTATTTGCTTCTGTACACCTTATATCACCCTCAGGTAATTTTGGTAGAAAACCTGTTTCTGTTGTTTCTCAAATGATGATTCATTTACGATACGTGCCTTTATGGTAAATATACGCTGATTGATTAGGCCTACTCAGTATTTCCGTTTAAAAAATTCAACTGTTGCTATCTTAACTTTACATATGTATTGTGTATTGAAACGTTAAGTCAGGTCTTAAAGTATTTAACTGTGTATAGGTGACTCTACTGTAGAGTAGTTTTGGAGCGCAGCCTATGGGAGAGACGCGCGCTGCTGGCCTCTGTTGGTAGCGTTATGTGGGAGGATCTGGGAACCGGTCTCCAGGTAACAGAGCCGTGCATGCATCTTATTATTACCCGGGTTGATCACACGGTGCGGTGCGATATGGCTAGGTAACGGACCATCTTCTCCGCAGCAGATGGCGAGCACAGGGTACTCTCGTACTGTTGTCACGATCACCTTATATAGTCCAGCCCAAGAAGCATATGAAGAATGGAGGTTAAGGGCGTTCACGAGTTAAATATTCATAATTTTATAATATGTACGGAAATGTGTTCGTTCTTTTAGACGTTATATTTTGACTTCATTTTCCACCTGTAATTTTTTTTTAGCTCTCACAGTTTTCCCACAACAGCATGTCAAAGTCAGAACTTGCAAGTTACGGGAACATGATAATAACAAAAACCAAGTGAATTACTTAAATTAAATAGTTTACACCGAAATTAGATAATTTAGGCCACTTGCTAAAATATTTAAAAACACACACTAAAAAGCATTTGTACTTTTTAAAAAATTCTGAAAATGGTGATAATTTGTTTCATTTTACGGCAATTAAAAATAAAAGACAAAAGGACTTAGTTGTGTGTTTTAAAATATTTTAGCATATGCCCCATATTATCAATATGTTTTTTACAATGAAAAATCATATAAGTTTATTTTGCTGTACTGAAATTTCATCAAAAAGTAAATAAATGTTTCTTACATCTACTCGGAAAACCTCGTACAGTAAACAGCGTTACTGTAGGATTCGTAAGTGTACTGTAAGTTTCGTCAATAGATGGCGTTGCTGTTTTACTGGGAATTATTTAAAAATATGGAAAGTGTTTCAATAATTGGGGTATATTTTCGAAGGATTTGAATCAGTCATTTTATAAACAACATAGTCAATTTCCTACTAAAATAAATTTTAGGTGTTATAGTTTTGTATATAGATAGTCAGTGAAATGTGGAGTTTCTTAAATGAACTCGTAGTTCAGTGCATGCCTTGCTACACTCGCAAATGAATAATGGGGTTTAATAATATGCGTATTTGCTTCTGTACAAATTATATTACCGTGCACTATTCCTTAGGATTTGTGGTAACACACATGTATAAGCGAAACAAATCACAAACAGTGGTGTATGACCATAAACCCATACATTCTTATTGCAACACACATTCATAGGTAGGGTTAGGAAAATTTCGCGAATTCAAAGACCTGCAGACTAGAATCCATTATCCTATGCATACTCAAGCCCCGCCTATTCGTTCATTGACTGTTGTTCCACTGAGTAGCGGCTAGTAGACGAATGGTCGAGGCTTGAGTATGTATAGGATAATTGATTATAACATGCAGGGCACTGAATTCGAGAAATTTTCCTGTCCCTATTCATAGGTTTTTAGCGCTGAAGAGGGACGGCATAAACTGAAGGGGCGGGGAAAACGAAAAATACAAGAGGAAACCCGCCGGACAACCAATCGGCACGATTCCTAAATGCAAAAAAAAAAAAAAAAAAAAAAAACGGGTCAGTCCCGGCGGAATTCGAATCCGGATCTTTTTGGTAGGAAGCGAGAGCGCATTAGCTTAAAATTTTGAAGAGTTAAAGTTACATATTTTAAAATGGTTTCATCAACTTTTTTGAAGTCATTAGGTTGTGTTACTTGCAATATTTGAAGTGACGTTATTGGCAACCCTGATGCACAAGTCCTCTAGGGCCGATTCGGACATCCGAGGCGTACCAACCTACGCAGTCTCCCTGTGTTCCTGAGATCCAGAGAAGTGGCGAGGAGTTATCGCTCGACTTCCGAGAAGGGAACACAGCAGCTGGACTGTAGCCAGGATTAAATCTGAAGGGGAGACCACTAGACAAACATGTGGGCTTATGATTGATGTTCGACCAGAGAATATGTATGAATAAATAAATATCGAGTAGGAAGAGAACCCGAGGGCGAGGTATCACAGTCCACGAAGCAGACTTTCAATCTGGGATCCTTTAGCCAACGCTATTCCACTGGCGAATCGTTGTCAAGTTAGAAGGGAAGCAGTATTAGATCCTATTACAGTCAGGGGGCGGATCCAGCTTTCGATCCTGGTAAGGGCTATACTTTAAAACATAGCTATACCCACATCCAAAGCAAAAAACGGGCAGTCCGATGATCCTCCGCCGGAAAAAATTTGATTGTAGCAGGGGTCTCAGCAACTTAAAGGAATAATGTTAGGGACCACGCATGTTTAAAATAAGTACCAAAAATAGGACCCCAAGTCAAAAATAGGGACCATTATAGGGACCAAAAAAGGTAAGAAAAATTCTCTACCAACAGGCCAGATAAGTAGAATTCAACATTTCGTGAAAAAATCGTAGGTAAAAATTTCCAGTATGCACTTGAATTACACTGAGCACTAGGAAAGAAAAAATATATAAGTATTTTGGAAACGGAGCACATTACTACATGAAGGTTTGAGAGTGTGAAAAAAGCTGCCGTTATTCATCATACGTTAGTCAACAGACTAACTGAAGATGGCAGTTTCAACAATTGCCTAAACATCGAAAGATGAACATAGTGACGCGACTGAATAAAAAAAATTGTTTAAAATGTTTAACTATGTGGTAAACGTAAAAGCATTATGTCATGTGATACTAACATACACACATTTCTATTTACATTGAAGTTTTAATTTTTAGACTAGATAAATTGTTATATAATGTGATGAAAATTTACTGTCATAACTAGGTGACATTTTTTTTTTTTTTTTTTTTTTACTATTTGATATGTATTTATCTGAAAACCTTGAATTAATTCAACTTAGAGATAAAAAAAAAAGACTTTTAGGGACCATTTGTTTAAAAAAGGACTTTTAGGGACCAAGCTCAAAATAGGAACTCTTAGGGTAAATAGGGACATGATGAGACCACTGTTGTAGGGTGTATAATTGTGCTATTAAAGAAGTTTCCAAACTAAAAAAAAAAAAAAAAAAATAGTTATACTTTTTAAGAAATTGTAATATTTTTAAGAATAAATTATACTTTAAAAGTGAAATCATTTATGCTGGTATAAAATTAACTTGGGTGTATTTTCAAGCTTCTGCTTCCATGTCGGAAAAAAATGATTGTGTTGTTATTGAAATGTTGTCTTTTGTAAATATCTAGAAAAAGTATCAGGTAATTTTTAAAATAGTTTACTTGGCTCTTATTTTGTTTTTATATTTTTGGAGCCATATCGGAAGGAACTATGACCCCTATATGGCCTTTCCCACGTCCACCATTTTTTTTGGAACCGCCACTGCAATACATACTGAGGACGGGTGTTAAGAACGTTGGTCCGGTAATTTTTATTTCATTAATTTATTATTATTGTTTTTTACGTTTGTGCGAAACGCTGTTCAACTTTTTCACAACTGAGAACATGTCATCCCCCTAAAAAAAAATTGGCCCCATAGTTTTTGCTTAATCACTCATCAAAGCCACAAAATGTCCGTTGCAGCATAGACGAAATATATATAATATAAACAATCAAAATTACAGGATTTGAAAGTCACTGTATCAACTCAGTTTTTACGTGTTTGACGAAACTTATTTTCAAAAATTCAGTAACGGCCACAACTCAAAGTTATGCAATAATGACTCATTTTAATAAATCTTTTTAAATTCTAAAATATACCCCTTTGCAAAGCCAAAGATGTCTTGAAGTAGCTCAAAGCATTTAGCGCCAATAGGAGGTAACTGTAATTCTGGCTACACCGCGATATCCAATTTGTGGCGTTGATTAGAGATAACGCAGAAGCTATGACGCCTATAGTTTTCTTATGTGGGGAAATAACACGTAATTTTATGTGTAAAAGTAGAACATAAAATGATAATTTTTTCCGGGACCAACGTCCTTAAAATTTGCTGTGACTCTGTAGCCGTGTTATAGGAGAGTACGTTCCTCGTCTCTTGCCTGCTATTGGTTGGTTGATGTACCTACATCTGCAACTGCCAGTCTATTGGTCCAACATACATTCAGCGTTGTGTAGTCATTGCTAAGAATCTTTGGAACATACCCACGCCTCGCCACTGTTACACTCCCCGGGGTATGAAATGGAAATGAGACGGAATGCATGGGCGGGGAAACTGGAGTACCCTGAGAAATCCCGCCGATCAATGGAAACATCCGCCACGTTTTCAACGTACGAAATATCTGGGCCAGACTCCGTCATAGATTGAACCCGTGTCCACATGTTGGGAGGCAAGTGGCCTAACCACTACACTGCCCGGTAACCTAGAGAGTATGTGTGCGGCCTGTGCCACTAATCATGCTGAATTTTTCTTAGTTTCTTCCTGATTCATAAAGTTGGCAAGACTTATTTGACGATAGATATTTCAATAGGAATTTAGCTAATTACCTTACCTTTTATTACGCACATTGTTTTTAAAATATTAGAGTGAGCATTACATAATTAAGTTAATCAAAAATTTAAAAAGTTATTATTTTTCGCTATGTAATGAAGACTTAATAACTCCTAGTATCAGTTTAGTACAATAATACGATCATAACCATAAGATGTTTCTTTTATGAGACATTGCTGAATTCGCCACATCGTTCATTTGTTTTACGAAAATGAATAATCTTGTAACAAAAGAAGTGACACAGTCTCTTAATGGAAAGGTCAGCTTTCAGCTAAAGTTTATTAATTTTTAGGAATTACATGTATTTGAGTTTCATTATTAAAATTCTGGCTAAGACACTGTGGTTAATTTTAATTTAGTATTGACGGGATGCCCGCAGTAATCAATCCGTACAATTGGTTGTGACGTCAAAAATACGGTCAGTACACATTTTTGCTCTAATGCAGTTAAATTTTCAGGAATGAAACTGAAACAGGAATTTTGAAGAATTCCATGAATTACATTTCAGTCAGTATAATCTGGATGTATGTGATAATGATTTGTTTTTGTAGGCGTTAAACTAAAACGAAGTTAGATAATTTAATATTTAGCTTTTCATTTTTTTTTTTTTTTTCGTATGGCCCTCGAGTAACATAGGTAGTTGTAAAATTGAATCAAGTGGCCCGAATATGAATTTAAGGCCTGGTTTATATTAAATTATCTAAAAAAAAATGTACCTAAGGTTTAAAACGTGACCATTTTATCCGGATTAACAGGCGGACATTTTCTCTTTTCAAAACCGTCCACAAGAAATTCGATCAACTTCCTAAGGTTGAAGCAGATTCGGGGAATTCCTCGTCCTTAGATATATAATCTCCGGGCGATGGCTCTCGCTTTGCCGACGGTGTTGTGAGTTTCTAGGAACAGAAATGCCGCAGCATCATTCCTCATCTTCTAGGCTGTCGCGACGGGAAGTGAGGCAGGCTTTCCCTTGACGACGAGACGTAGAGGACCACGTGTCTCGGGGTCTTGTTGATGGGCGTTGTTCCCACGGGCGTCCAGAGGAACAGGTTCCTTCATGCACCTGCTCCCGACCCCACAGCCTCTGTTGTCGCGCGTATATAGGTGGTTCAAGATCAAGTCAGTACTTTTGAAACCCCATTTCCTTTCATTAAACTGTATTTTCTCACACCAAGTAACAATCGAGGTAAGAGGATTTTACGGCCCTTTAACTACGAGGCCTTAAGGCTCGGCATGAGTCGCCATATTGAATTATTTACAGAGTTGCTACAGGTCTGGAAAACAGGGAAAACCTGGAAAAGTCTGGGAATTTCAAAATGGTCAGGGAAAACGTGGAAAAGTCAGGGAAATTGCTTCTGCTGACTGGAAATTCAAAATTGTAGAACAAACTTTAGGTTTCTCAATAGGAGTTTGCAGGCTGTTGCGGTCATTGTCTAGTTGACTAACTTGACTTCTGGACTGGAGTCTCATCTTCATGGCTGCAGGCTTAGCGATTGACTTTTGGACAATTGCACAACTATTTGCTGTATGTAATAGTTATCTTAGCTATTCATTTTATAAATAGTTTCAGTTAATTATAACTTATTACAGTTCTCTGGTTTGTGATAACTGAGTGTGTCAAACACAGGTAACTGTCTGTAGTACAATTATAAAAAGGTTTTTAAAACAGCCACGTAAATTTAATTTATTTGAACATTTTAAGTTAAATTAAAGTGATTTTTGATTCCAGAAAAAAGATTGGAAATTCATAATTTTTGTCTGGAAAACCTGGAAAAGTCAGGGAAATTTGATCTAGAAATTCTGTAGCAACCCTGATTTAGCACCGTTTTGCACCGTCCCCCCTTCTTTGACTTAGGGTGTGGGAATAGCTACTTTTTAGAAATCCCCCCACCCCAAAAAAACCCTATAGCTGCATCCGCCCCTGCTTGTCATCAAACATTTCTCGAAATTTGCTAGTTCCTACCGGTAGAGGCCTGATAAATTTGCGTTTTTATTTTGGCCACAAACTAGAACTCCGACAGCCACTAATACATTAATTTTTTTTTTTCAGTTGGCTCATGACTTTCCTTGGAGGGCGCTGGACAAATGAGTGGCCCAATTCCAAAATGTCTCTTGTCAAATTTTTTAATTCGTATTTTAGCTCTATGAAGGAACTTCATAGAACAAAAACACGGCCTTGGAAAAAAAATTGGACAAGAGACATTTTGGAATTGGCCACTAAAATAATTAGAGATGACGGTATATTGCGATTTTTTTTGTACCAGCATACCCTTGAAAACACTGTAGTTTCTTGTGACATATACAATTGGGTAACGTCTGACACACCGTATCTGTCTGGATATCAATAATAGGTAGGGCCGCGATTTTGTCGCGAAAAGATTTTTGCCCCACTTTGTTTCAGTGACTCACGTGCACATAGGCAGTTCTGTCTCAAGGTTATTGGCAGCGTGTCTTTGTTCAGACACGTTTCTCATTTTACTGCACCAATCAGAATAAGATTATTGTGAGTCTGTACGTCTATAATTTGCCAAGGAAAGTGAGAGTAAAATCATCCAACCACAGACGATGTAGCAGAGCTGCAGGTGTGCACATGACGCATCGAAACCAAATGTTGCAAAAATATTTTCGCCATAAAATCGTGGCTCTAATAATAGGCATCACATATTACAATATCAGGATTCTAATTGGCTCAGTCAAATAGGGTAACAGCTCCACGTACAAGCGAAAGACAGTAATATTTTGGTAAGCTGAACGTGAGTTGAAACCCAACAAAGTGTGGGCCCAATCGTGTTATGTCACCGCTATAAATTTTGAAAGAGTTGGGTAATGGGAGTGCATGACTGGATTATTTTACACACACAATTGCAACGTTGATGTCTGTTAAAGAAAACTAAAGAGGATAGAAAAAACATAAACAAGCAGAGTACGCTTTGTCAGTTGGATGTGACCGAAGCACACTTAACCTGTTTATGCTTTTGTTTGACAGGCATCTACGTCGCCGTGGAGTATGTAAAATAAACTAAATCCAGTTGTTTTTGAGGCTAGCCTTTCCAGGTCAGTGAACCCGCGAAAATATTCAGCAGGCAGTATAGAAACAACGTCCGTGTTCAGAGCCTTGTGCATTCAATGAACAGCCGGTGTCGAATCTCCACCTTTGACGTATGGGAACAGCGTAGCGATAAGAACCAGTGTCCCACGCTTGACGAGAAGCATGTCGCCTCTATTCGCCAGATTGGCGTGCGAGGTTTTCCTTGTAGTCTTTTTCCTACGGGACTTTAAGCGGTGACAACAATATTATATTTTTTAATAGAATGGAGTAAAGACTAACGCATGACTCTTGCTGTGCACTTTACGAATTCAGGTAATATTTTCGGAGTTACAGCAGTCTAAAAAAAACCGTCTTTAGCCATTTCGAGAGGCCCGAAAATCGTGTTTCTAAAAAGCGTGCTGAGTTTTTGAAAACATAGAAGCATAGTTTCCAGTGTGTGTTCTTTTCGTAGATAAACATAATATGTTTATGTTAAGCGGTTTCGCGTAAAACCACAATGCCGTCCAAGCGCCAGTCGAGGACTACTCTTAAAAGTGAGCGACAGTCACCATCTTATATTTTTATATTTTGTGTCTCATAACTTTTCTTCTGGGTAATGTTTTGAAACTTTAACCTAACTATGGAATAGAATTCATACTCAGAATTTTTGACACCATAAATCTTTATTTTCCGTTTCTGTTGTTAAAAATCGAATTGCAGTAAAGAAAGTAATAACAATTTCCTAACTGCAATTCGATTTGTAACAAAATTAACGGGAAATAAATATTTTTGGTGTCTAAAATTCTTTCAACATGTAGCCTATTCTATTCCGTACTTAAGTTAAAGTTCCAAAAATTTACCGAGAAGAAAAGTTCTGACATAAAATACAAACATTCAAGATGGTGACTGTCGCTCACCCTTAAGTCAAACTCTCCACCACGCCATTTCGCTTGCTTGGCTGTTCAGTCGTAGGCCTGTGGATCTCGCATCTGGAGGACAGTCACGCAGTGAAACATCTTTAATTAAAGACACCAGGCAGTTACGGAGTTAGTCCTTGCCCTATTTCACGTGAAGGGTTGCCGTGCGTGTGGGTTTGAGTTCAGGAGCTCCACCATGGTTGCCACCATAGCCGTCTGTCTCCTCACACTGCTATCAGATGAGTATCCGAAAATACTTGTTAGATGCACCCGTTCATGGCAGTTGACGAAAGAAGTGGGGTAAACGTACGAACTTTATGTGACAGGAAATTCAGAATAAACCCTTTCCTAACATGTTTAATACTACGTTATTAGAGACAGGGCCGTCATTTAGGATTTGGGGGGGGGGGGGCAAAAGCCCCCTCTGGATTTAGAATTGTAAATGTATAAAACTTATTTTTTTATATTTTATTATTTAAATAATGCTGACTGAAGCACATAAAACTGAAGTTTTATTGTTAAAGTATCTAATTTATTCATGCTTAATTAATAAAAAAGATGCAACAAGGTCACTGTCGCCGAAAAAAATCTTGCCCTCCCCCCCCCCCCCAAGAAAAACCTGAATTGACGCCCCAGTTTAGAGATCTGCATCTGTAAATTTCTCGTTATGGTCTGACAGTAGACTAGACTCGAAGTTACTGTTTGTTTATCTATTATTGGTCGAAATTCGCGGATTCACTGATCTGTAGACTAGCCTTCAAGGATATCTGTATATTGACGTAAATCTTACAGTAGCTTGAAGTCTACCTTGTAACTAACCGAAAACTCGAATTTTTCAGGTCTCTACCAATAAAGTAAGGTCCGCTGTAAAATGCAAACTATAATGCGGGCTCACAAAAATATATTTTATACATATAAAATTCTAAATCTAGGGGGGCGTATGCCCCGCCCCCTGCCCCCCTTAAATAACGCCCCTGGTGTAACTCTCAGTGTCTTGAGGTTTTACTCGCAAATATCAGATGTGTGGTGTCGCAGTAACCTCACAGTTATTGGCACAGTTAAGGTTAATTCTGCTACAAGTTAGAAAGATTAATATTAAAAGTTTGGCACAGGCAAAATTTCTGCCGCTTGAGCGCTGGTATCGGGAAGAGGTGCAAATTGACCAACAACCACAGAGCTTTCCTGAATTTCAAGTTACATGAAGTTGATAATTTAAAACGCGAAATTCGTTTCTTTTCAATTTAGAATTAAGTTAAATGACTTCTGTTATTTCCAAGCTTATTTAAATTTAACTTTTACTACGGTTTCGTATTTTTCTGGTCCCTTTGCGATAGCAACGAAACTAGCGGAAGAGATTTTCCTTGCGCCAAGCTCTCCCAGAAGAAAACACATTTTATTTTTAACCTGTAGTAGAATTAACTTTAGCACAGTCAAAAGAGACCTTACTACACAAAGACATGCTGCCAATATCCGTGAAGTGTAGCAGCAAACAAATAACCCTAGAGACTAATACCAAATATCGTACAAGTACAATATGGGAAAGTACAGCCTTTTAGCATTTTTGAAGCGGGAGACGTTTTATCAACGGCGTGAACTGGAAACACTAACAAAATTTGCATTCTTACATCTCTATTTTCTATGGTGTTTATATATTTACGACTAAATTCCTCTTAGGCTAATAGTATTAGAATGTGTTTATAGGTATTTAAAATTTTATCTTATCAAAATTATAACTAAAGGAGCAAAATTATTTTCTAAAATCATGATTACATTTAAATTTATAAATAACAAAATATAAAACTAATACTGCCCATAGATAGGGACCCCTGTTTTTCGCGAAAATAATTTTGCCCCACTTTGTTTCGGTGTCTCATGTGGACATCTGCAGTTCTGCTTCATGGTCAGTGATTGGATATTTTAACTCTTACAAGCCTTGGGATTCTAGCGGCAAATCACAGACGTGTGATGTTGCAGGAACGTTATTGTAATTGGCTCAGTCAAATGAGATACGGCTCTTCACATAGACACGTTGCCAATAACCATGAAGCAGAATTGCAGACGTACACGAAAGGCACTGAAACAAACTGGGGCAAAATTCTTTTCGCGAAAAACAGGGTCCCTACCCATAGAGCAATGTGCTACTGTAGAAGGAACAGCGCTCATATTGGTGTGAACTGGAATCAAATAACATGTCTCCTGTTTTTCTTCTGACTTTCCCATATTGTCCTTGTACAATATTTGCTAATACCGGACAGCTGTACGCAAATCTTAAGAGTAAGCTTGTGAAAAATAACCTAGCGGTATGTGGTGAAACTAACACATAATTTGATATTTTTGTATGATTATTGTATTTTAGTATTTTAACATGCTTTATTTAATTTTTACATATTTATCGTACTGCAATTTTTTTTTTGTTTTCTCCATGCAATAAAAATATGTTCTCCAAAGAGAAACTTTTCCCGGGATTTTTATGTTGGCAGCGTACATCTGAAATCAATTAAACATGAGATGCTGTTCTCTGGTGGTTTGACTTGATAACACGATTAGAATTCTCGCCAAAGCGCTCAAGCTGTCCGGTATTGGTGTGCTGCAAATATCCACGTTAGGCATGGAAACATACTGGGGTAAATTTTTTTTCGCGAGAAATTAGTGGTCTTATTTTAGTAAAACGTACATAATGAAAATAACGTTTATTTAACCAGCCCGTGCACACTTTAAAGCACAAGTACACTAATCGGTTGATTCACCGATTCAGCCTGACTCAACTAAAAGAGTAATTTTCGAACGTCCTGCGTGATAGGGCCAGTGTTTTTTTTTTTTTTTTGTAAAAATAATTAGGTACCAACTCGTCAACTTGTTTCTGTGTCTTATGTGCACTTATGCAGCTCTGTTTTATGTTTATCGATTGTTCAGTGGCTCCGCTCAGTCGACTGTGCCAAAGAGAATTCATTAATTTATCATGGTTATAATTTATAAGATATTCGTTAAAAATTTTTTTATCAATAGGGACCCGGAAATTTTGCGAATCCATTTGAGATATTTCAAACTCCTGTACCCATTAATTACTTCGTGATTTGGTCTCGGTTACTGAAACTCATCCTTGAGGACTGAGATACCAACAGCAGACTTGCATGAAAACTCTCCCTGACTCCCAGGCTACTTTGTTATATGTATAACTGGCCACTCACTGGAGCAGGAGCCAATCAACAAGTAGCTGAATACATACAGGATGTGCATTCTAGCCAGCAGGTCGTTAAACCCACGACATTTCCGGGTCTCCAGCTACCAACTTAGTGAATATTGAGGGAGAATGTTTGCCCTGTTATCTGAAATTTTTTTTCGGTATGAAATTAAAATTCAACTTAATATTTAGCGATGACACTTTGAACAGTGTCTAAAAATGCCAACAGGAATATATTCATAACGACTCTTTAGAAGTCATGGTACATAACTCAGCGGCAAAAGTATTATCAAAGCCAATAAAAAAAAAGGAGAATAGTTTTACCAACTTTCTGTGCAAAAATTTTTTTGATTGACTTTATTTCTGAAGAACTATCTCTGACGTCGTAATCGCCTATAATTTATTACGGCGCAGGAGATAATGCTTAACAAATGCGTTATTCTGAGTAAATGTTTGCTTATAAAGTTAGCAAATATCGTTATCGTGGTTTGTTGTTCCGTGTTGACTTTCAAAAACGTGAAGATTTCAATTGGAGTTTTTAGCGTTTACTTATCTATAACACTAGATTGAAGAAGCTACACTCGTCACACGAAGCAGGGACGCGACGAATAACGATGGGTATTCATGAGCAACGCGCGACGTCGCACTGAATTTGAACAGAGACGTGGAATACGACTTTTTTTTAGGCGTCGACGCAGAAGGGTCAGACTCGCAGCTGCCGTGGACCGGCCGTTGACGGGGGGAAGGTTCAACGAACCACTTCCTGTCGTCGGCGAACCCCCTGCAGTCGGGAGGGACATCTCTCTCCCTCTCAGATATCTCGGCCGTGATGCGGGTTGCCTATCGCGCGCCGCTTTACAAGAATTAAGCTCAATTCGCAACCACCACTTAGCGTACGCGCGTACGTACTTTCTACTTCGTACGTACGTACGCTAAGTGGTAGTTGTGAATGCAGCACGTGCAAACGTAAGATTCAACTAAATATTAATTTATAATGAGAAATCATTTATCTTGTCATAAATTATAAATTCGCCACGAAAAATAAAAATAAATTACGATAATCAATTGCCGATATTTTGTAATGAAATAAACTTTTTTTCCGCGCATGTGTAGATTAAATTATGTTGTGAATACAATCTCTAATAGTTAACGAACATGCGTGTATTCGTACGTACGTTCGTTAAGTGTGGTTGTGAATCCGGCCTTACCCGTATTTATTAAGACTAAGGTGGGTTCACAATTGACAGAAAGCATAGAACATATGTCGTTCGCAATAGAACCAAACTCTATGTATCCTAACCTACCAATTCACAACACCAAAAAAGTGGCCGTGTGCATAGAGACATTAACATAAGTGGTAATATTTCATTTCTTGTTCGTTCACGTAAGACATCAACCAATCACAGCAAAGGAGTTTGTGAATGTCCGCCATGTTGGTTTAACCTCCAAAAATACACAGGAACAAAACAAAGCCAAAATAAGAAATGTTAATGTTAAAAACTACTGTAAATAATGTTTTACGCTGTAAGGTTTGTAGGAATTTTGTTTCTGTATTTCCTTTTATCTCCAAATACGATTCCACTTAGGTTGTTTTTATACAGCAAGGAATATTCCAGATTTGTCAAAACAGTGCAGTTGGCTAAACATAACAGTAAGAATCCAACTGTGAACTAATTTTGCCCATGGCGTCTGGTCGTGCAAAGTTTCTGCTGTTATGTTGTATGTTCTGTGTTTATATTTTTTAATTGTGAACCAACCTTTAGGCCCGTTCTACTGTGATACGGAAACGTAAGAAAGCGGATGCGTAACACGCAAACTATACGAAGACACGGAGTGAATCAAATGTTCTATTCTACGATGCATAAAAACGCATGCGTAAATGTACGGACTTGAGAAATACTTTTCAGTTTCATAGGTTGCAAGTAAATTTTTGACGTTACTGAAAAATTAATTTTACATTTTTATATAGTTTAGTATATTGTAAATAGTATAACACTGCCATCTATGAAAATGTTAAACAGCCACGTTATTTTAACTTTTTAAAATTCAGTCACTATATTGTACCATGAATATATGTGAAATACTGCACACAGCAGCTGTTCATTATCTGCTCGCTTACACAGTGAAATGGCCTATATTCAGTTACAGTTTTACTATATATGTAAACTAAAAACGCGCTTCTTTACCCCAGTACCTATATTTGGGTCGTTTGTCTACGCAAAATTCAGTATTTATTTATTTATTTTATTTATTTACTGACTGATTTTTTCAAATGGCGAAGTTACGGCATGTAGCCTTCTCTTACACTTAACCATTTTTTTTTTACAAATGCACAAAATAAAATTACATAAACATAGAACTGCCAAAAACTAAGGAAAAAATAATTAAAGGCTAATGATGACTAACATGACAAAACAACAGACCACTTTACATATTCGTGTGAAGTAGCGACTAACAAAGACTCGTACAGAGTTTATGATTTTTCAAAAATATTTCCAACACAAAGTCCTAGCTCGTTGTTATGTAGATATGCAAACATTTACGTATACACAAAACAAAAAATCTTAAAAAATAAAAATTGATTAATTTTGTGACAAGCAAGACAACAACAACAATGTAGCACTTCACAAAAATATCAACCAATAGTTAATTTTTACTAACCTTAGGCAGCCGGTTGTAAAATATATATATATAGACACACACAGTATTAAGAGTTAGTTGGGCTTGGAGTCGTGCTGTAGCGTAATACGAGAAGTACTTTTTTTATGTGTAACACTATTCAAGGGTTCCAATGCGTTTATCTACGAATTTTAGTTTTATTATTGGCTCGGTTACTTCCAAGAAGTATCAAGTAAGTCAACGGCCAAACGTAAACGTGATGCAGACCTATAGTTGCTGGAAATCTAGCTTGCGCCTAGACGAAAACGCTCATTTTTCAGGTCTCTACCTATCGGCTATTTCACTTCTGTATTCCTAAACATTCTGTGGTTTAGTCGTATCGGGACCGGTCCGCTCGGAACGCGACTTCAGCTGGTTTGCATTGCAGTAGCAGTTTAATTGGCGTGTTTGCGGCTTGCGGTAGGCGCGGTGTCGGCCGCGTGTGAACTCGGCCAGACCGGCTCCTTCGCGCCTCTTGCACAGTTACGTCGTGGTTCTTTTATGTCGTATTGCACGATTACCATCTTGCGGCTGACACTTTGCCATCGGTTGGCCGAGTTCCTCGCACGTGGAGATAACGGGTGATACTAAGGCCCGGTAGTTTTCGCGAAAAAGATGTTGGCCTCACTTTGTTTCAGTTTCTTACGTGCACACCTGCAGCTCAACTTCATTACTATTAACAGAGTGTTTTTTGCAGAGTCGTTATTCATTTGAATGTGCCAATCAGTACACGGACAACTGCCGCACTTCACGTCTGTGATTTGCGGGTTTAACCTCCACACGCTGGGTGTTACGACATCTAATCACTAGAGCTACGATTTTATGGCGAAAAGATTTTTGAAACATTTGGTTTCGATGCGTCATGTGCACACCTGCAGCTCTGCTACATCGTCTGTGGTTGGATGATTTTACTCTCACTTGCCTAGGCAAATTATAGGCGTACAGACTCACAATAATCTTATTCTGATTGGTGCAGTGAAATGAGAAACGTGTCTGAACAAAGACACGCTGCCAATAACCTTGAAACAGAACTGCCGTTGTGCACGTGAGTCACTGAAACAAAGTGGGGCAAAAATCTTTTCGCGACAAAATCGTGGCTCCACGGATGATACTAGGGCCTGGTAGTTTTCGCGAAAAAGATGTTGGCCTCACTTTGTTTCAGTTTCTTACGTGCACACCTGCAGCTCAACTTCATTGCTATTGACAGAGTGTTTTGTGCAGAGTCGTTATTCATTTGAATGTGCCAATCAGTACACGGACAACTGCCGCACTTCACGTCTGTGATTTGCGGGTTTAACCTTCACACGCTTGGTGTTACGGTATCCAATCACTGAAGACAAAGCAGAGATGAAGGTGCGCACGTAATGCACTAAAACAAAGTGCTGCAAAAACTTTTTCGGGAAAACTACCGGGCCCTAATGATACTACATCGTTTGACTGTTAGAAAAAAAGAAAAGTAGAGGCAAAAAAATATCCAGAAATCTTCGTAAAATAACGAACACTCAGTTTTGCTTTACAACGAAATCCTTCGTAAAATTACGGACAATCCGTTTTCCTCAAAAATTTCTTTATATTAGGCTACTGCCACTCCATTTTACAGAAATACGTAATATAGTAACTTGATAAATGTATCAAATTCGCTGGGATTCGAACCCAAGACTGTAAGACTGCCAGGCAGACACTCATAGACTATCGTACCACATTGCCACGATAGTCATTGAGCAATCCGTGCAGTGGAATGAGAAAAATTATATAATTGACAAATTTTATTTTTGACATCCTGATTTTATATAACTTCATCAGTGCCATTTTTTTAAAAAGAAACACAATAATATATGCTTTAAAATTGTATAAAAATATAACCATGAATTTATAGATAGTTACGGTCAGACATCCGTAAACTGGCAATACGGACAAATCTGTGATCAAAAATTACGGAAGTCACTTCCGTATAATTACAGTACTTTTCTGTAAATATTTCCGTGAATCTACGGAAATTTTTAACAGTTTAGGAACAAGACTTTTTCGCCCTAAGATTTTCAAACTATTTGGTTTCTGAGCCAGATCTGCAACTCTTCTTCTTCGTGATGCTATGAACGGATGATTCTGCCAGTCTCTTGCAGTTCTAAACAGAAACCGCAGACGTGTGTTGTAGTGGTAAACTTGTTCTGACTAGAACAAATGAGCGACGTCTATGCACTGCCAATAACTAGGTGCACCTAATTTTTGCAATAAAAATAATTGCGGCAGCTTGTTTCATAGCTCTATGCTGTGCACATCTGCAGCTATACATGGCGTCTTTTGTACAAAGCCGGAATCTTAAGGGGCCTTCCTAGACAGGCTGCGTTTGTGTGGGTGAGGCAGGAGCGGTATGGTTGTCGTTGACCGACGTATATAATGCATGATCGCCTCTCCGCACTAGCTTCTGAGATGGCGTGCAATGCTTTACTATTATCCTTTTTTACTATGGGACTTTAAGGGGCCCGCCTCGTGGCACATGTGTTTGTGTGAGTGAGGTATGGTGCTAAGGGCGACGTCGTATGGGCCATACAACGGTGCGTCGCCTCTACGCTTAAGGCGTGCAGTCTTCGCGAAAAACAAATTTCCTGTGGGACTTTAAGTGGTGACCCTATTGTTTTATTTACGAAATCACTTTACTAAAGTCCAATGCACTACCCTAAGTGGTTTCACATGTATTCGGCTAGTATATTTTCCGCTATAGCAGCCTGAAAACCCCGTTTTAACCCATTTTGACGTGCCCTAAAAGGCGATTTCTAATACGTGTGTTGTCTTGAAAGTACTTAAGGGCAGTCGTCTGAAGTGTGTGTTCTTTTCGTAGAGAAACGGCGTGAACACACGTGTATTAGTTTAGGTGTAAAACTTTTTCTTCAAACACGCTGCAGTGGGAGTTTATGGCAACGAGGTGGGCCCCTTAAGCGGTGACCACATTATTTTATTTGTGGGCAGCGTAGTTCAGAGTATAAGGCGTGTTTATATTGTTGGGTTTTTCGAATCCGGTTATTTTTCCAGATACGGTATCCTAGAAAAGCCGTTTTTGGCCATTTTGAGGGGTCCGAAAATGATGTTTCTAACAAACGTGCCGAATTTTCGTAACTATAGCGACATGGTTTGAAGTGTGTGGTCTTTTCGTAGGTTTACAAATATAATGTGCGTAATTAATTTCGTCAAAAAAAGAATAGTTGTAACTCGCTGCAAGGCGCTTGAAGCGCAGGTAGGGAGGCCCCGTAAATGTTGCAACGCTGCATCAGGGTGGCTGCTGACAGTCGATATTTGGCTGCCCCAGTCTCAGCTTGTCTAAAGGTACAGACTATTTTTGTTCCTCCCCGTAATCATAGACGTGTGGCGTCACAATAACCTTGTTCTGATTGCCACAGTTGAATGAATAACTACTCTGCACAAAAACACTCTGCAAATAGGCACATACGGCATTGAAACAAAGTGGGGCAAAAATCTTTTCACCAACAATTCCTGTCCATACAAATAAGTGACGTCTCAGCACATAGACACGCTGCCAGTGACCATGAAGTAGAATTGCAGATGTGCACGTAAGGCACATTATTTAAGCATGCATAAATTAGAAACTTTAATAATAGAACTTCAGTTTTATGAGCTTAAGTTAGCATTATTTAAATAACAAAATACAAAAAATAAATTTTATACACTTAAAATAAATCCAGGGGGTTGGGGCACTTGCTTCCCCCCACCCCCCCGGCATCTCTACCACGAAATGACGCCCCTGGGTGTAACTAACAACCAATTTAAATATTTCACCACTCGCCCAATGAATAGAGACCTGAAAAATTCGCGTTTTCTTTTGGCCCCAAGCTATAATTCTAGTAACTGTAAGTTCGTGCCACGTTCGCAATTGGCCCGTGTCTTATTTGACACTTCCTGGAAGTAGCTTAGCCAATAGTACAGAAGCAACTAAATACAGGCACATATCACTGCGTCATCGAGCAGCCAGTGAGCAGGTAATGTCTGCTTGAATACACAGACGTTCTTGGAGGCTAGCCTACACGTCAGTGAACCCGCTAATTTTTCCGGTCTCTACCAATGAATAGGGCCATGATTTTGTCGCGAAAAGATTTTTTCCCCACTCTGTTTCAGTGACTCACGTGCACATCGGCAGTTCTGTTTCAAGGTTATTGGCAGCGTGTCTGTGTTCAGACACGTTTCTCATTTGACTGCACTAATCAGAAAAATATTATTGTGAGTCTGAACGTCTATAATTTGCCAAGGCCAATGAGAGTAAAATCATCCAACCACAGACGACGTAGCAGAGCTGCAGGTGTGCACATGACGCATCGAAACCAAGTGTTGCAAAAATCTTTTCGCCATAAAATCGTGGCTCTACCAATGAAATACATTTGATATGTATTGTAAGCTTTGGCGAGTGCACAGTTTTCGGTGAACAGACTATATAGCGATAGTTGGGGTGCAGCGACCGCGTGGGTGCGGCAGAAGACATGTTGACCTTGAAGCCAGGCTTGGGCGCCGCGTCATTGTGAAGGGAACCGCTGCAGAACGTCGCGCATACAGAAGCGCAGAGCTTCAGCTCAAGCCTGCGCTAACCCTCACCTATCTGCAAGCTATTACGCTATGCGCCATCCCGCTCCAGTGTAAATGTAAATGTAAAATACAGGCTATTTTGTTCGCGATTTGAAAAACCAAAATCGAAAAGTTGATATGGAAAAATCTGTGTTATCGACATGTTGATATACCGAAAATTTACAGTGTTATCGATAGAGACATGTGAAATTCGCGTTATCGTTTGATAACATACTAAACTTCACGTTCCCATGCAAAACAGAGCGTAATCTGCGATTCAATTGGCCACGAACTTTGTTATTTACATATGGTTACGACTGTACTGAGATTGGCCTCTCTACCGTGTAAACATTCTCCGCGGCAAGTCACGACAATATCGGCGAGCGAGAGACGACAAACGAGCCTATAGTCACTTGGAGTCTAGTCAGCTGTCAGAAAATAACGCGAATTTTGCATGTCTCTAATTATTGATGTAACGGAAAGTTAATGTTATCAGTAGCCTATATCGAAAAGTTAGTGTTATCGATAGGGCTAGGAAAAATTCGCGAGTTCAGTGACCTGCATGCTAGAATCCAATGTCCTATGTATACTCAAGCCCCGTCTATTAGTTCATTGTCTGTTGTCTGAATGAGTAGCAGGTAATAGAAGAATGGTAGGGCTTCGGTATACACAGGATAATGGATTCTAGCATGTTGGTCGTTGAACTCGCGAAGTATTCCTAGCCCTAGTTATCGATATACCAAAAAGTTACATTGTTATCGATATCATCGATGTAACGAAATGTTAGTCTAACAGATATTAACGATAGACAGAGACACTGGTAAACCGCGAAAAAGTTAAAAATAGCCTCCAATGAATTTTACTATATTAACCGTGACACGTGTGAGCAGTTTTGTGACAAATCACATACGCTGTGTGTCCAAGCTGTGCAGTTCTAACTGGGCTTGTTGTAGAGAGAAAAAAATGCTACAAATAAACGATAGCCAATATTGATACAATACATTCAGTGTTATATACATCACGTTGGAGCCAAGCAACTATTCCCACGATTTTCCAGTGTCTCTAACGATAGGCTATACCGAAAATTTACGATGTCGCTCTCAACCATGAACCTAAAATTTGCGATGTTATCGATACTATCTATATATCGAAAGTACCGAGTATGCAGTTGAATTTAATCTGTTCATCACAATTTATGATATCGAACAACCCTACTTTCTACTTGAGCGAACACATATTTTTTAAGGCTAGCCTACAGGTCAATGAACTCTTGAATTTTTCCCGATTGCACGTTTGAAGTCCAGCTTGTTCATGAGTTAGTTCGCGGAAATACACAACAGTGGGATCTGATTGGGCTGGGTGGGGAAAGAAAATTTCATGATTTCAATGACCTACATGTCATCATTAGTGACCGTGTTTTTTCGCGAAAAGAATTAGGCCCCAGTTTGTTTCAGTGCTTTACGTGCACATCTGCAATTCTGCTTCATAGCAAAACTACCAGATTTTCGATTGCCACAAAAGTTTGTCAAATTTAATTATGCATGGAAAATAATTGAAATTACCGTTAATTTGTATTGTCTTGAAATAGGTTTTTTTTCCTTACTGGGCTGTAGGCGCCGTTCGTCATCGCCGGCAAAGACTTAACACGTACGTTTTTTTTTTTTTTTTTTTTTTTAATTAAAATACTGCGCGTTTTCACACTTTAAAGTAAATCTATGAGAACCATCAACTCGTTTCTAAATTTAACAGGTAATAACCAATAATAATTTAGAAATAACCATAAAAATGGCTGAAAGTAAAATAATAATTAACCATTCAAATTAAGTAGCTTTCATTTAATTTGGTACCGTACAGCACAGAAATTTATATCAGTAGTATAAAATGCTAAAGCATAAGCCATAAAAAATGTATTTACATTTGTGTACCAGAGTTTTATGAAAAAGTACCAGATTTTGGCCTGCTTGGTACCATAACTTCAAATTCTTCATCTGGCGAGGACGTATCCGGGTTCGCGCAGCGGAAGACGCATCCCCACCTTCTCCACACTGTCACTAAGCATGCGAGAAGACACGCTGTTCTATTCCCCCCCAACCCCTCATCAACCCCACCCTCTTCATGTTGCGCAACGCGTCGTGCCTGGCATGCCGCGACGAAGAATGACGACGGAGAACCGTGACCACGCGCGTGTTTGTCGCGGGGCATTTACGAAACCCCGAAGACGCGTTGTCAAGGACGTCAGCAGCGGACGACAGGTATTTCTACATCCCGGAACCAACCTCGCCCGTGGCCATTAACCCTCGCGCTGTGATATCGAAGATATGGAAAATCGCGAGAGTATTTTCTTCCGACGTATTCTCCAAGCCAGAGTAGCGTGCTGCGCCTAGTAGGCCTAGTATGTTTGGACGATGGCTGTGTCA
This sequence comes from Medauroidea extradentata, assembly GCA_003012365.1. Taxonomy (NCBI): domain Eukaryota; kingdom Metazoa; phylum Arthropoda; class Insecta; order Phasmatodea; family Phasmatidae; genus Medauroidea; species Medauroidea extradentata. Next base: position 29,275 of record PNEQ01055647.1, read on the forward strand.
CAGACTTAATAGTAATACAGACGTGAAATGACGTGGCGGCACGTTTGATACGGGCGAACTTCGCCGCTTATTGGCTGCCCAAGGCTGTTGATTCCAGCCCCGGGTCTGTTTGGCTCCTGCATGTTACAGCAGGTTTCCTATCGGTAGGGCCACGATTTTGTCGCGAAAAGATTTTTGCCCCACTTTGTTTCAGTGTCTCTCGTGCACATCGGCAGCATTGCTTCATGGTTATTGGCAGCGTGTCTTTGTTCAGACACGTTTCTCATTTGACTGCACCAATCAGAATAAGATTATTGTGACTCCTTACGTCTGTAATTTGCCAAGGCAAGTGAGAGTAAAATTATCCAATTACGGGCGTTGTAGCAGACCTGTAGATGTGCACATGACGCATCGAAACCAAATGCTGCAAACATCTTTTCACCATAAAATCGCGGCTCTACCTATCGGCCTAGCTGTCGGCTAGCAGGGCAGCCACCTTACGCTGATTGGCGGTAGGCGTCTCCACCATGTTGCTGGCCAGGGAAGCCATTATGCTGGCGCGTGGGACTGAGTTCGCTATCCTACAGGCTATTTCACTTCTGTATTCCTAAATATTCTGTGGCTGTGTGACACGGTAAACTTTTCGCAATATACCGTCATGTCTACCAATTTTGGTTACAATTGATGAAACTTTTTTTGAAGACTGTGAACCAATAGTAGACCTGCGTCAGAACACTCACTGACTCCCACGGTACATTGTCACATGTACAACTGGTCACTCATTGGAGCAGCAGACAATGAACTAGTAGCTGAAGACATAGTGTATACAGGACTGTGGAGTACAGCCGGCTGGTCGTTGTACCTGCGATGTTTCATAGGTCTATGTACATAACCAGTCTCCAATCATAAAATGCATAGGCCGCTACACTCTAAAAAATAGTTTGTAAATTTGCCACACGTGCGTAGGAGCGCTAAAATAGTAGGTATGGTAGAATTGTTTCACAAATATGATAGCACTCCTAATTTTTTTTTTTTTATAAAAGTCAAATGTATACTTAAGTTACCAGACTTGTAATGTAACAACTGTAAAAATTTGCGCATTTACAAGGTGGAAGTATGATAACTGTCCCATATTGCGTTTAGGTTAATTACTTCTAAACATTTTAGGAAGTTTTTTTTTCTGTGACTGTTGTGCAAAATGCTGTGACACGTGAGGTTCTTTCGATTTTCCACTATCTTCAGGCTACCGATAGTCTCCACTAGGCGAAGAACTAACTCTCCAAATTCGCGACCTCAGTAACAGCGAAATACTCTGCTGGTTGCTTCATGCATTAGTAGAGAACTGAAAAATTCGCGTTTTCGTTTAAGCACAAGCTACTGTAAGTAAGATCGTGTAACTTACGCAACTGGCCCTTGACTTATCTGACATCTCTTACAAGGCGCCGAGCCAAATAACAAAGAAGCAACTAAATGCAGACCTTCAGCGAGTGACCAATGAGCAGTTGTTATTTACTTCAGTAAACAGGTATTCTTGAAGACTAGCCTACATGTCAGTGAACTCACGTATTTTCCCGGTCTATATGCATTAGGCGTATGTACCTGACGTATGGACGGTGTTGTAGTCTGTCACGCATATTATTTCTCACGTGAAACCGCTTAGCTTATTTCTATTACGTTTATCTATGAAAAGAATTGATACTTGAAATTGAACTTCAGTAATTTTAAAAAATCAGCACTTTTGTTGTTAGAAACCACGGTCGTAGAAGAACAGGTCTGGACACTCGCCTATCTAACAATGAATTTTGCTTGAACCCCCTTGTTGTTTGGCTGTAGGTCGACTCAAACTCCGACAACTTTTTTCCATTGTTAAATTTATATAAAGTAAATAAAGATTGCTGGAGCCTTTTCTTAAATTTTTGAGCGAAGGAAATATTTCATAAATTGATAAAAAAAATACGCTTTAATAAATTGTCTATCTTAGTGGAAAGGAAATGGGCGGAGCTTGAATTCGACCGCCCTAACTGAAGCGCCAACTAAACACAATATTGTCGGTAACTTGGTGAACTACAGCCAAACAACAAGGGGGTCAAGTTTCCAGGCGAGTGTCCAGACCTGTTCTTCTACGGCCGTGTTAGAAACATGATTTTGGGGACATCTCAAAATGGGTAAATACTGCTTGAGTTAGACTGCTGTATAACTCCGAAAATACCACCTCACATGAATATACAGGTATTCTTAGAGGCTAACGTACAGATCAGTGAATCCGCGTATTTTTCACGTATCTATGTATTACTATTGCATCTGTGACTCGACAACGCTTCACCCTTGAATTTTCACTACATCGTGTGTCAGTGCCTTGCGTGAACTTCTGCGGCTCTGCTTCACGGGGGTCGCGATGGCAGAGTGGTCAGACCTCTCACCTCCCACCAAGGCGATCCGGGTTCGATTCCCGGCGGGGTCGGTCGCATGTGGGAGTCGTGCCGGGTTTTCTCGGGGATCTCCCATCTCCCCCCTCTTTCATTCAGGCACCGCTCCATGCTCACCTCATGTCGTCCTTCACCAGCGCTGAAGACCTCGATGTTATAGGTGATTCGGAATAAAGTGAGCACTAAAAAAAAGCCCTGATTAATTTCTATTTTCTGCCAGTTTATATCTTTCCGCTACATTTAAACATCAACATTGCCACGTGCTTTTATTTACATAGTCTTGTACAATGTTTACATTTACGTTAAAGTGCTCCGATAAATTTTAGCTACAATATGTACTCATTAAATGCACGGGGGCTGAATACATGCTATACTCAGTAGTAATCTTAGTTATAAATACTTGCGAGCTAACGTCTTATAACACTGGTTTCTCTGCGTCTACTCTAACGGCGCTATTAATTACCATTACGAATCTCGTAGATCCATGCACAGTATATTCGAACTTTTAAATTAAAACCGTCACTAAAAAAACACACGGCACACGCAACTCAAGAATTAAAATTCCGTTCAAATTACTGCTATGAACGACGACGTTGAATGTGTTTATCAGAAACCCATATTCATTACACAACGGAAAAACAAACTGAATGACGCAATGCGGCGGAAACCTAACTCTGATGCCATCTGTCGATGAAATTTTAAACTATCTCTGCGGCGCGAAGCAATAGTGGCGTGTGCCAACGATAATCGACTCGGTTGCGTCGCTTTGTACTGCCGCTGATTAAATAGAATTATACAGTCAATAGGTATGTCAGTAAGAACTTAAATAAATATTTTAAAGTATATTAAATACAGAGAGGTCGTTTGCAATTGATGTTGTTTCACTAATGCTGTATTCAAATAAGAAAATACACGGGACTACATGCAGTTATTCGCTACCAACCATACTGTTGCGTGCCATGTTCCTGGAGGCCAGTGGTCGGCGGCTGTTTCGTAACACCTTGAGGGCTGGCCGATGACTCAAAGCCCGGGTGGCTCATAGTGGGAAAACCGCCGGACCTACGTCATAGATACCTGTCCCAACTGCGTCTTAACCCTTCGAGGGCGGCGGACGTGACTGCTAGCACATCCGAAACATGATGAAATATCTATTTTTAGACCCCTGTAATGCGGGGAATAACCGACTGTCTGGGCTAGTATAAAAGCACAGAATCGGCACATTTGGGGGAGTTCGCTATTGGTAGTGCTAGAGGAAGGTGCTACGCCTGTGGAGAGAGACTGGTGAAGACATCTTGGTGACGTCAGAGTGTACTGTGAGGCGGCAGGCGGCTACCTGCGGAGCAGTATTGGCGATACAAGAGGACTGCTGCGGCGGGCTGACAGGCGAAGAGGAGGTGCGCGACGGGAGTCGAACAGAAGACCTCAAGAGTGAAGACAGCGGTGCACTCGGGGTGCTGCGCAGCACATGGTGAGCCATCACCACTTCGGACTGTTAAGGTTGTACATTGTCATTGTTAGAAATACTGTTTATTGGATATATGACTG
>PNEQ01055651.1:8168-24658 GCA_003012365.1 Medauroidea extradentata
GATATGTCAGCTGATATTGTAGAGGAACCTAAGTGGAAAGCGAACTGCAATTTTACCCCTTTTAAAGACTACATGTAAATTGCACTAATTCGATCTGCCTTGTAGTTTTTGTGTGTCAGAATTGAACGTTTGCACGCAGCTTTTAACGGAATTCGAGCCCACAACCTCCCGGAATTTAGACCTGAGTAACAAACAACTGTGTCACGTAAAGTCGAAATAATTCATGAAAATAAAATTTATTAAAAAAAAAAATATATCTGTGTCCTGGGCTTATAGAGGTTGTAAAACACCACGTCTCGATAGGTTCCTGTAGTGAAACTCCTGTATAGGTTGTTTCTCGCTGCTTGTTCCTGCTTTTCGGATCTTCTGCCTTGATTATTGACCAACTTAGTTTTATTCTTAATAATCACGTTTCTTATAAAGAAAAAAAATTACGTACATATTTTTTTAAAATATTTACATAAGCATCACTCTGACGCGAACAGCACCTCAATATCGCTACTGGTTAGATAGATATCGTGGGTTGATGGAAAACAAATTTTGTGTTTTTTCACCCTTTTGGGTGTCGAATTTCGAAAAAATTTAAATTTACATCTTATACATTTGTATAAGTATCCAACAGAAGTTTAAATCACATCGATAGCCCGTTCAGTCGAATCAAAATCGATCATTCACTAAGAGAACACATATCACCCCTGCACAGTATTGAGAAATCGAATTTCGAAAAATCTGAAAACCGTTTTGCGATAATTTCTGTAATCATATTCCTGAAGCAGAAATTAATTGTATATCTCGACGGGTTCGATAGATATCGAGGATTTATCTCAAACACGTTTAAGGTCTTTTCACCACTTAAGAGAGTAAATTTCGAAAAACCCTTTAATCACTTTTCAGAATACTTTATTGGTATCTCGTGGACGTAAAAAACACAACATTAGCCCGCTGGGTTCAAGATATATCGACGATTAATTGAAAACGCTTTTCACCACTTTTCACCCTTTTTCACGTCCTTAGGTGGCGAATTTCGAAAATTCCTGAAATCAATTTTTAGGTATTTGAGTAAGCATCAATCCTAAACAAAAATCACCACGCTATATGAAAAACTATGGGATCGATATATATCGAACGTGAGTCGAAAACTCATATTACCCCTTTTTTAACCAGTTTAGGGCCGAATTCAGAAAATATATTTTAAATGGTACTTGGGATATTTATAAAAGCACCAACTTAAAGCAAAGAGCACTTCGATATCTCGATTGATTCGATAGATATGGAAGGATAATCGAAAACACATTTCACGTATTTTCACCCCTTTAAATAAAGAACTTCGAAACGTCTTTTGAGTCCTGTCATAAACATTTGTAAAAGTAACCAATTAAAGTTAAAATCACGACGGTAGCCAATTGTGTTTCAAAGATATAGACGATTCATAAAAAACACATTTTGCCCCTTTTTACTGCCTGGAGGTCGAATTTCAAAAAAAAACCTAAAACTACTATTTGGGTATTTACGTAAGCAATATTTTGAAGTGAATATCAACTCTCTATCCCGAAGGTTTCGATAGATATCGATAGTTGATTGGAAACACATTTAAGGTCTTTTCACCCCCTTAAATGTTAAATTTCGAAAAATACTTAAATTGGCCAATATGAATTTTTACGAGTTTCCTATTAAAGTAAAAATCACGATGATAGGCCGTCGGGTTCGAGCTCTATCGACGTTTCTTCGGAAACACATTTCACCACTTTTCATCCCTTTAGAGGTCGAATTTCGAAAAATCCCTTCTTAGTGCTCGCCTACGACCTAAGGGGAACCCCCACAAAAAATTTCACGATTCTAGGTCCAGTGGTTTGGGCTGCAGTTTGATATGTCAGTCAGTTAGTCAGTCAATCAGTCAGCTTTCATTTTTATATATATAGATTACATTGTAAGACAATAACAGCCGCACTTTTAGGACTTACAAGCAATATATATTTATTGATGCAAACGACCATTTGGTAACCAATAACCTAAAAAAAATTTCCGCCAAGTGAAACGTGTATATGTGAGTAGTCTAGTTCCAAAACTCCCCTTGTCCACTTTCGCCAAAACTGAGCAAATCGGGAAAACCGATTTGCAAGCCCTTTTGCGACATGGCCGTAGCAGTTTTTCAAAGTGTGTCTGTTATTGAATAAGGCTAATTTTGGAAACTATCATCACGTCAACTTTAGCGCACATTTAAAATCTACACAAAACTGTTCAGATCTCAGTTTTCCTTGGTGATGGACAAGGAGAGTTTTGGACTGGACTACTAATGTGTAATATTTCGGATGCTTGCTAGTTTTAAATTTGACAGACAAAAGATCACAACATTACAATTTCAGTACACATTATCACTTCATTCACAAAAATTACATATGCTCAAAGCCAACTTTGCGATATGAGGTTATGTTGTCTGTTGGTAAGTAAAGCAGGTTAGGAAATAAGTAGTGGCATTTATAAACTTAATTGCGATATAGATTACGTTGTTACGCAGAGTATCGACTGAAACACAATTAAGTAAAAAGTATTATCGACGAGTATGCATGTTTTCATGTAAAACGTTTTTTCAGCGAGCCGAATCTTGCGAATATTACTTTTGCTTCACAATTAACAAACTGCGTAAATAAAAAAAAATATGTGAACACGTTAACTAAAACGATTTCAACGCACCTATAATTATCTATTTTTAAAATGTATTAACTAAAAGAAAACACTTTGAAGTGGAACTGACATATCAAATGTAACCATATTTAATTAAACTGGGTAACTAGCGTAAATGAAATACAAGTTCAGTTATATCATGTTGGTACTGATATTGTACCGATACTTGGTTACTTCATCAAGTACAACTTGGCCTATATAAGCCTAACTTGTAACTTGTTTAAGTATTACCTCGTAAAGTAGCGGTTTATGAATTCATTGCTGAAATAAGTATTGCTTGAAGGATAAGCATTACCTCACGAAGTACTACTTATTTGCCAAACAAGCCTTTGACTATGAATTCCAACGCGTGCTGTTCTTAGAATGCTATTCCTAAGCATTCATCACGCACGCACATTAAGAGAGAAAAAAAGAACTATTATTATTTTCCGATTTTTCAAAGCGTGTAAATAAATAAATATCCTAGGGCCAGGGATATCACGCCCCTAACTGCAGATTTACTACTGGGCGCCCCTATGCACCTGCTTGCCCCTGAGTATAACATGGGATGTGGTTCCTACAATGAAGTTAAGGGCGTTGGACCCGTCTAATATATATATATATATATATATATATATATATATATATATATATATATATATATCTGCCAAACACGGTTCAACTTTTGCACATCAGAAAACACGTCATTTCACCAAATAAAAAAAAATTAAACCCCATAATTATTTTTATAATCACCCATCAAAGTCACCAAATGGCCATTGTGATGTAGCCAAAATAAAAAAAAAGTAATTAAATAATGCTTACAAAATTACAGGAACTGAATTTCAGTGTATTCAATGCATTTTTTGACATGTTTGACAAAAGATGGTTTTGAAAATTTCAGTCAAAGTTATGCAAAAAATGTACTAAAAAATACAAAAATGTATCGTTTTGTGTTTACAAAAGTGTCTTGAAGTAGCTCACATCTTGTTTTTGCAAGCTAATTATTTTTTATTATTTTGGCTACACCGCAACTGCCATTTTGTGACTTTGATAGGTGATTATGCTTAACAATGGGACCTATTTTTTTATTTGGGGAAATGACACTTTTTTTGTGTGTAAAAGTTGAACAGTGATTGTCACAAATATACAATTTTGAATTTTTACGGATCCAACGTCCTTAAGTGAAGAAATTTTGGTCAGCACTTAAGAGTTAGTGGACGCTAGCTTTTATAAATGTTTGAGGCACGGAAACGGGGAAGGCGATAAGTCGAATTTAACACGTCCGTCAAACACTTCATCGCCTCTAGGCGCGAAGGACTAAACTAGCGTGCTGTGTTTTCATAGAAACCGTTTTTCAACGAGAATCCAAGCAATGACCTTGCTATTTCATTTGTGAAAAGAATGTGGTAAAGTCAAATGTAGGTTTTATGATTTAGTTGCCCGATTACAGTTGATATTTTCTAAGCTATAGTAACGTGGAAATGTCATTTTTAGCACTTTTGAGGAGCTTGGAAATCACGTTTTTAACTAACGGACGACATTTTAGAATCATAGGGACACAGTTTGAGGAGTGTCTTCTTTTCGTAGACAAACGCATTGAAGACATTTTTAATAGTTATACAAGGAAAATATTTTCCGTACCACTCTACATCATGTGTCACGCGCCAACGTTTGTGTGTAAGGCACACCATCGACGGAGCTAAGTGAGTCTCTGATAAGCGTATGTAAGGCAGAATCGCGTTTACGCATTGCACTCAACTGACGTATAGGGCTTTGCTATTCCTCAACTCCCTATAAAACTTTCAAATATGACAGTATGGTTTTATTTGTGTGAAAAAGATATGGTTAAAAATCCATCGTATGTTTCTATCGCTGTGTTTTTCAAATCCGATTGGTGTTATTTATTATAGTCGCTGCAGTCTAAAATCCCCGTTTTCAACTCTTTTATGTAGATGAGCCCGATATCATCTTTATAATACGTATAGTAGGCATAGGCCTATACCGACTGTTTTTAACTTACGAAAACATTATTTTAAGCATTATTTTCATTTTTGTAGCTATACAAATATAATACATGATAAGCAGTTCCGTAAAAACAATTATTTATCGCGGTGTCACAGGACTCAGCCTAAAATTGTTCAACCTAAATCCGTTAAGGGGCCCGCCTCGTGGCACATGTGTTTGTGTGCGTGAGGTATGGTGCAGTCTTCGCGAAAAAACAAATTTCCTATGGGACTTTAAGTGGTGACTCTATTGTTTTATTTACGAAATCACTTTACTAAAGTCCAATGCACTAGCCTTAAGTGGTTTCACGTGTATTCGGCTAGTATATTTTCCGCTATAGCAGCCTGAAAACCCCGTTTTAACCCATTTCGACGTGCCCTAAAAAGGGATTTCTAATACGTGTGTTGTCTTGAAAGTACTTAAGGGCAGTCGTCTGATGGGTGTGTTCTTTTCGTAGAGAAACGGCGTAAACACTACGACGTTCGTTTTGTTATTATTTAGTGGATTATTTTTTTTTAAACTGTTTCTGCGGGTGTTTGGTCGTCTATTGTTGCTGTGTGCAAGTTCTGAATACTATGAAACTAGATAATGAAAAAGTTGCAAGTCTTTATGTCCGGGTAGCACGTCGTCGCTGTCCTCTCGGGGCGGACCGATACTGATGTCGATTTGTCGGTATGGCTCTTAAGCAATAGTCGCGCGCACGGAGCCCCGACAACTAATTAGAATATTAAATGCCTCGCAATCACTGTCTCTCTCCAACTACTAACCAGAGGTGTCTCGGCCCGACGTACTTTGTGACTCAGCGAACTCTTAATGGCGTCCCGACGCCCAAAACAACGACGATGATGGCTCCTCGGCCCACAATACTCCGCGCCTCGACGCCTAGCTTCGACACCTGACGGTGGCACTCTGCCCTACCGTCGCCGCGACTCGCCGACGACCTCCTCCCTTGACAACGTCCGTCCCGGACCGACGCCGGCTCGCTTCTCCCTGATTTGCGCCAAAACCCCCCGTCACTTAGCCAGCAAGCTCCGGTTCGTTTTGGGCCAATCAGGAGTCAGCTTACACCCGATGGCCCCGCCTCTCGAGGACAACAATTCCGGCCAGAACCGTATTTATTAAACCATTTCTTAATTTCTCGTCACTATTTACATTCATTTACATAAAATGGTTCATTTACTTGTTCACATTTATGATTTCTTAATTACTACATATCTATAAGACTGTAACAACTAGCAAAGCCATTGGCTGGACCCCTCCCCTCGTGACCAGCTAGGGAGGTGGTTCGAGCGGGGTGGGGTGAGACCCCAAGACACACTCTGAACCTGCTCGTCTCTCCCTCGTCTTCACAAAGACAAAATATATACAATTCCTTATTTCTAACATAAAACTTGGTGCTATAATGGTAACTTAATGGGAACTATTGCAATGTGATCATGATACAATGACGAAGAGAATGAAAGGTCGCAAGACATAGTTATTATTGCACATTGATTTATGATGGTTGACACCGATAACTATTAAATGTACCCAATCGGGGTGGCTACCATATAGGCCTGTCACAACACACGTGTATTAGTTTCGGTGTAAAACTTTTTCTTCAAACACGCTGCAGTGTGATTTTATAGCAACGAGGCGGGCCCCTTAAGTCTAAAATCGTTCAGTCTTATTCCATTCAGCCTAAAAGTTGTTGAGTCTAAAATCATTCAGCCTAAAATTGTTCAACCTAAATCCGTTAAGCCTAAAATCATTCAGCCAAATTACACCCAGCCAAACATGTTCAACCTAATTACATCCAGCCTAAAACCTAATTTTAGACTAAAAGTTTTAGGTTGAGTGGTGAGTACTCATAATTGCAATTCTCTGAAGCTCACCTCAAGCGCAGGTAGATAGGGACCTCAAGTGTTGACCTAGATTTCCCCGCACCCCGTCCCACCAAATTACATTTCCCCATCGACGAAATGATATTCAGGTTGCGTCCCTGGGCAGAGAGGTCGAGATACGGGGCGGTGTTGATATTGTATGGGAAGTGTAGTGTCGGAGAGCGAGTGGGCGGACACCAAGTCATCTCGGGCGACAGTGTAAACAAGCGGAGATGGCGCGCGTGTTGGTAGGCCCCGGCATGAGGAGAAGCGACGGCGGGTGACCTTGGGGGCGGCGCGCGACCTTGGCCGCCGCCCCGGGGAACGCACCGCATTATGTTAAGTGAAGCTTAACTTGTTTTCACGGCTTATCGCCTACAAACACGCTCCCCAAGGACTCGGCCATAGATCGATGGCGCGCGCTCTATCAACACCCGTCGTCGTCAACTGCTGGCTGTTACCGGGTCGAACGTCAAACCTGCAAGCTGCTTTCACTTGTCTTCATGCACGCTTATGTTAGCTTCCTGGGTTTATTAACGTGGAAAGCTAGGGGCTAAATTTATCGATTTTCAGCAATAACTTATATTTTGAAATATGTTTGGTGAATGTGGCAATGTTGAGGCATAGAACATGTTTGTGTTTAATTTTGGAGACCATTATGTTCAACTTATATTGGACTTGTAATCATTCTTGAAAGTTAACCTACAATTCCCTTGCAATGATTATGCATGACAAATTAATTAAATATTCCATTATTATTTATGCAAGCAGTTTATCAAGAATATATCATATTTCTTGCCAAAAAAGTTTTTTTTTTATAATTCAACTTGAATAATTGTTATGGCTCGAAAATTTAAAAATAATTAAAATTATCTAACACTTCCCCTTAAAGTTGCCATTTAGGTGAACGTCCTTAGAGCGTTGGAGACCTTGAGATGTGGCACATCACTTCTCAAACTAGCCTCTAGTATGCTAGTACTGAACTGGCGTGTGGTCTTCTAGCCGACAACCAACTGTATGAGACATTCTCTGCTGAACCTGTCGTTTTATGACGTAATACTAAACATAAAGTTGTAATGTATACGCCTGTACCTTTTAAAATATTCTCCGCAAAGATTTGCATACCTAAATCAGACAGCATAAACTCCCATTATCGCCGTTTTCGGCCGCGGGGGAAATATGTTTTACTGAATAGCGGTGAACCTGAAATGGGTACACACATGTGTAACATACTTAATGCTATTCCTAAGCAGACATCACTCATGTACGACGAGCAGTTTCCAGATAATCTGGTAACGGCCAATCTCTGCACACCGCTCGGCGACAAGCGGCGACCTTAAGAGTTAGTGGACCTTCGCTTACTTTACGTTTGAGGCACAGACACGAGGAAGGCTGTAAGGCGAATATAACATGTCCATCAAACACCTCATCGCCTCTAGGCGCGGAGGACTAAACTAGTGTGCAGTGTTTTCGTAGCAACCGTTTTCAACGGGACCAGATGCGACGACCATGTTACTTTATTTGTGGAAAGTATATTGTAAAGTCCAATGAAAGTTTCTATGATTTGGTATTTCCGATTACGGTTGATATTTTCTTAGCTACAGCAACGTAGAAAAGTCATGCTGCAGCGAGGTACATCTCGCGCGTGGTACGGAAAAGATTTTTTCTTGTACAACTATTAAAAATGTTTCCGATGTGTTTATCTACGAAAACAAGACACACTTAAAACATCGTCTCTATGATTTTGGAAATTCCGTCCGCTAGTTAAAAGCATTGTTCACAAGCTGCTCAAAAGTTTTTTAAAATGACATTTTCCTGCTGCTACAGCTGAGAAAATATTAATCGTAATCGTAAAACAATATCATAGAAATCTGCATTGCCCTTTACCACATACTTTCCACAATTAAAATGACAGGGTCATCGCATCTAGTCCCGTTGGAAAACTGTTTCTACGAAAACACAGAACAGAACGCTAGTTTAGTCCTTCGCGCCTAGAGGCGATGAAGTGTTTGACGGATGGGTTATATTCGACTTATTGCCTTCCCCGTTTCCGTACCTCGAACGAAAAAAAAAAGTACCAGAATGAGTAAAATCACTCATCTATACAAACAAATTTACAACAATCCACTACCAACTTTAGCATAAATACCTCTAAAACCAAACCTAAACATAAACTAATACAAAATAAGACTCTTCAATACAAACAATATTCGCTTTTAAATCTGAAGGATTGACATCACCTTTATCAACATCCTTATCACAAGTCGAAATTTTCTTGAACACTCTTTTTGGTGCATACCTCCTCGAATACCTCCTTTTTCTGGAATACCACATTTTGTACCTTCTTGGTAACGTAATTTCTATCGGATGTTGGTAAAATTTGCAATTGGAAACCTTGATGTTTCGTATGATGTAATAGCTTTTGAAGGGTTTTATATCAAATATCACGGTAAATCGTTAATTAGACGTTTGTGTGAGAATATGGCTGTTCGTTTGCTTGTTTAGGGTTGTTTGGGAAATGTTTTAACATGGTGTAAACCAATATGGTTTACTAGCAATAACGTTCCACCTGGTTATGATTGGTTTGTAGGAGCCTAGAATCGAATCCGGCTCATCCCGAATAGCAGTCCAACGTTTACCGCTGCGCCGTCTCGCTTGGCACAGAATATTAAGGGCGCCACCTACCACGCTTTTCAAATTCGTTGTAATGTTCGAGGAAATAGATTTTTACGGAACTATTCGGCATGTGCATATTATGCCAGTGTACGAAAAGACAAAACAAAATTCGGACAAGTACGTAATATCATTGCTAAGAGGGCGTGGTAGATGAATAAGCGCTGAGTTCTACACTTGATATACTGTACACTCTTTTTGAAAATCAATATAGAAAAAGTAAAAAAAAAAAAACAATCCTTGATAATTATATTTGCCAACTTTTTAGCGAACATTTACCCGGGACGTTGTTAAGCGTGATCTCTTGAGCCGCAATTATTTGTACGACATTTTGGCGTCAGAGATTCTTCTTCAGATATACGTTATTCTTGTAAAGTTTTGCTCATAAAGTTGGGGAAAAACTATTGTCTGGGGTTGATGATTTTTTTTTTTTCCAAATTGGCTTTGAGAAACCTACAGTTTTAAACTGATTTTTTTAGTTCTGAATCATATATCACGCACTCTTTAATGCCGCATGATAATAAAAACAAAACATTTTTTCGAAGCCCATCAACATTTCAAAAACGGCCTTTTTTAAACTGCCTTACTTCGAAATGTACTAACCGGATATGTGTGAAACTGAGATAGGAACATGCAATGAACCTTGATATATAATTTACACCAATAAAATTATATGGTCACTCTTAGCGTCCCATAGCAAAAATAGATCGGCGGGAATCTTGCACGCTACAGCAGTGCTTGGCTTCTTGTGGTGACGAGGTGTTTTATACGCTTCAAGGTCACCCTTATAGCTCCGTCACTTCTGAGGCGGCACCTTTAAGAGTAGGTGGATCCTATTTTTTTCTCGTTTGAGGCACGAAAACGGGGAAGGAATGTAATACGTCCGTAAAACACCTCATTGCCTCTAGAAGCGGAGTATTAAACTAGCCTGCAGTGTTTTCGTAGGCATTGTTTTTCAACGTAACTTCACGATACTGTTATTTTATTTGTGGAAAGAATGCGGTAACGTCCAATTCAGGTGTCTATGATTTTGTTTTATGATTTCGATTTGACGGTTTCTCAGCTTCAGCAACGTTAAAAAATAATTTTTAGTCCTTTTGAGGAGTTTGATAATCAAGTTTTTAATTACAGGGTGGCATTTTTGAAACCATAGGGACACTGTTTGAAGTATGTCTTCTTTTCGTGGATAAGCACATGAGAAACATTTTTAATAGTAATACAAGAAAAAATACTTTACGTACCACGCTACAGCCCGTCTCACACGCCATGGCCACTAACTCTAAGATCGCAGAGCACAAACGTCACAAACACTTAATTACTTATAAAGAAGAGGTGGGGAGCAAAAGCAATGACAGTCGACTCAGTGCACAAACTTTATTCATCGTTTTCAAATGACACTAAATAATGTCGATACTAGGTGTGAGTAAAATTATTGGCGGGGGAATACTTAAGTAACAAATTATTGAGTGAAGTGAAGAGACTTTGGCCAGGACTTAGAAGCAAGGTGATACGGGGTGAGTATGGAGAAGCACTGGAATGAAGAAGCGGGAGAAAAAGGAGATCTATGAGAAAACTCACCGACCTACGGCTTCGTTGGACACTATTCCCGAAGTATTGAGGGAGACTGAATTAAATGAAATACTATAGTAAATTAAATTAATAAAAACAGCAATTTGTTGGAGGAGACAGGACATATCTCACTTCGACACACATTACACAGTAAACAAAATTTTGTACTTTTATAAAAAGGTTTTTTTGGAAACCAGTTTCCAAAAAAGTTTTTTGTAACACTACGAAAATATTTTGTAAAATTTACAAACATTTTGTACATTTACAAATTTCTTTGTATATTTACAAACCTTTCTGAGTTTCTGTAAATTTACAAACTAATTTTGTATATTTACAGCTAGTATCTGGTTCATTTTGCAATAATTGCTTGTAGTGTTACGAAATTTTTTTTAGAAACTAGTTTAAAAAAAAAAATGTTTGTGAAAGTACGAAATGTTTTGTAAAATGTGAAAGGTCTCCTAGGTTTTTTTGTTTCAATTCAAAAAATCTGCTCATTAGCATTATTTTACTAGTTCCCAAAGTTGTTTACAATACTTGTGACCACTTTAAAAGGTTTCTGACATCTTACTTTTATTATCTGACTGATAATGTTCTGTTATTACGTTACAATAATTTCCTTGTAAATATACAATTGTTTTTTACTGTGTACTGATGCTACGCCCATTACAGAAGCAAAAGTACCGCATGTTAGGAACATTCATGGACGCAACAAGGATTTTCGTTTGGAGAGCGTTAAATACGACCGTAGGTAGGATTTGTATTTTTATAATCAGGGGGAGATGTTCCGAATTTGGGAATGTTGTGAATTAACACCCATGAATTTGAACAAAGCGGATTATCCGGGAGCTCTCCCCTGGGAAAATTTGGATGCAAAATGGTGCTATTTAAGCAGTTTAGTAAGGTAAAGGGGGAAGGAAGGGGGTTTGGACCCCATTGACCATCTCTGCCAAAGTTTGCTGTAGGCTATGATTTGAAAACTAATAATTATAGTTTTAAATCCTAACAGTTTAATTTACGCAACAAATATGAGTAAAACGGTAATATTACTTTACAGAAAAATAACTATTATTTTAAAATAATACGACATATTTCGGAGTAGGGGGGATACTTTAAACCGCAAGCCCCTTCCCCCTTCCAAGGGTGCACTACCGGGAACACTCGAGCCACGGAACTCGTAATAAGAAGACTGATCAGCAACATGAAGGTAAGACTATACAAGAAATGGCATGTTGAGACGTAGATGAAGCCACCTTTTTGTGTGTCACATCATGGCGCTGAGGCACTGTGAAGTGTTGATGAAGTTGTGAAGAGCAGCAGGTAATGGACAAATGGTCGGGGCTTGAATATGCACAGGACAGTGGATTATAACATGCGTGTTAGAATCCACTATTCTATGTACAGTATACTCAAGCCTCGACCATTTGTTCATTAGCTGCTGCTCAGTGTAACAGCAGACAATGTACTAACAGCCGGGGCTTGACTATGTATAGCACAATGAATTCTAGCATGTGCGTCATTGAATTAGCGAAATTTTCCTGACCCTACCTATCACTACAGACCAAGGAATTTCGCGAATTCATCTAAGATGCTAGATTTCAAACTCCTCTACACGTTAATTACTTTCACTATTGGGTCACTGTTCCTGAAATCTCTCCTTGAGGACTGTGAACAAATAGCAGACCTGCATGTTAAGCCCGTGTGCCACGACGGAATGACCTGTACAAGCACTTGCGAAGCTCTGGCTTCCTAGCTTCCATGGGAGTAGCTGTGGAAGGTTCTATGAAATATACCTGTGTCACAATACCAGAGTGATGCCTCCTTTCCTGCCAGATAACCAAGATTGTTCTCGCAAACAAACTGCGTCCTCATCGAAACAAGTTTCGTTTTCACTTCTGCGCTTCACACTTCAGTAACAGCTTCTGCAATATCGGATAGCGAGCGAAGTTAACGCAATTATAGCTTCGGCCAACCGCATTGTGAAATGTCAAATTCAGAAACAAAAATGGACATTGGAGGCCTATTTCACATCCTGCAACATGATGCCGACAAATTACAACCACAACCGTCTGGCTGGATAAAATTTCCAACTTGTAGCACTCCTTCCACAGAAAACAGCACCGGACCGAAAATGAAATTCTCGAGGAAAACTGCCAGTGCTCTGCCATACCTTCTACAGAACCCTCCATAGCACCTGTCATAGCAGTTTCCATGGAAGAAACTTCCATCGTGACACACAAGCTTTAACACTCGCTGACTCTCGCTACCTTGTCACACGTATAACTGTCCACTCACTGTAGCACCAGCCAACGTACAAGTAGCTGAAGACATAGTGTATACAGTACTGTGCAGTCCAGCCTGATGGTAGTTGAACCCATGACATTTTCGGATCTCTAATAATATCACTAGGGGCCGGAAGTTTTCGCCAAAAGTTTTTACACCATATTGATTTAACGCCTTACGTGCAGATACGCATTTCTACTTCGTGGTCATTGTCTGTCTGTGTTTGTGCAGAGTTAGTCACCTTTAATTTGACTGTGCCAATCAGAGCAAGGTTAACTGGGACACCATACGACTGTCATTTGCGGATAGAACCCAAATATGGCGGGAGTCAAACATCCAATCACTGACCACGAAGCAGACCTGCTGGTGTGAACGTAAGGCACTGAAACGAAGTGGGGCAAACATATTTTAGCGGAAACTTCCAGTCCCTAAATATCGCCCATATATTTTAAAAGGCATGAACACCTCCTGATCGAAAATATGATGGCAAGTATTTGTAATCTTAAGGAAAACGAACACTGAAAAAAGAGTGTAGTTCTGTTAAATAGGGACAACAAAACAGTTTGGTTGTCGTTCTCTGGACAGTTCCTTCTACAATCTGTTTTGTATAAGAAACAAAGAGCCTTGTTGCTCTTACAAACAAGATGGTAACTTCTACAAAACAGATTGTTGAAGGAACTGTCCAGAGTAGTACCAACAACCAAACTGTTTTGTTGTCTCTATTTTAACACAAGTATGGTTCCTACAACTATACTCTTTTTTCAGTGAAGAACTTACAACCAAATGGAAACGTACCACAGCATGTAGTAAGTAGCTAGCTGGACAAAGCTCCATATCAGCAGCCTTTAGCCAACAACCGACTGAGTACGTCTACGCCAATGACAATGATATGCCATTTTGCTTCTGTATAAATTTTTGTACCGAGCAAAGCTGTGCAACGGTAACACTTTGATTTGCATTCGGGAGGGCTCGGGTTTGATTCCCGGCTCCGACCATTCTGATTTCGATTTTCCATGGTTCCTCGAATCAGTATCAATCTATCTCCCAGCTCCTACCCTCGTGTAAAGTTGCGTGTAACCGTCTCTGATTCATCGCTCTCGACGAGACGCGGAAAACCCATACCTTACCTTCCTTGCCCTACCCTACCTTATACATTCTTGTTCTGTGGTCAGACAACCGAGCACAAGTTTGTTCCAGTTAACCCTACTGTAATGGTTGCTTGTATCACGCCCTGCTAAAGAAATCAGAGTCAATAAACAGTTTGCGGGTAAACCCAAAATTTTGATCAAAAAC
Source organism: Medauroidea extradentata (assembly GCA_003012365.1). Classification (NCBI taxonomy): domain Eukaryota; kingdom Metazoa; phylum Arthropoda; class Insecta; order Phasmatodea; family Phasmatidae; genus Medauroidea; species Medauroidea extradentata. The sequence goes on from PNEQ01055651.1 coordinate 22,514, forward strand.
ATATTTAGCTTGTTTAAATTGCTCTGCTGCTCTTCTCTATGGTCAGTGATAAGATGTTTTTAACTCTCAGCGTACTGAGATTATACCTGAAAATCACAGACATGCTGAGTTTTAATAAACCTTAATCTGATAGTCATAGTCAAATTTATTTATTTATTCGTGTCAGAAGTACCACCTTGCACGCAAACAAATATACAAATGTTAGTTGCAAAGTGAGGACTGCATTACCGTAGAAGATAAATCAGATCTACAGATGTGGTGTAGTAATTGTTATGCATGGTCGATAGAGCCATGAACTTTTCGCGAAAAGGATTTCGCCCCACTTGGTTTTAGTGCCTTACGTTCATATCTGCAGTTCTGCTACATAGTTAGTGATTGGGTGTCTTAACTCTCACATGCCTTGGGCTTCTGCCCGCAAATCACAGATGTGTAGTAATTGAACAGTCGAATGACAGACGTCACTTCACAAAGACACGCTGCCAATAACCATGAAGCACATCTGCAAATGTGCACTGAAACAAACCGGGGCAAAATTATTTTTCACGGAATGTTCATGAACCTAATGATCGATTATCAGATGTTCTTTGCCCAGTAACGGGAGACGTCAATTGCACTTAGGTGGCTACAACAAGGTCTTCCATAGTGCTTGTTGAAGGGCACAAGGTGAACTGACAAAAATTTTAGGTTGTCTCATGTTCTCCACTATCATAAAGGTTATGTGTCATTTTAAAAGAATCATCTGCAGATTAAATTTGTTCTGCTAACTCCAGTCCTGAGTCTTTTTAGTGCCTTCCGAATAATCCAGTTTTCTTTGTGATCCCTTCGAAGTCCTTCTTTTGCCTTTAGATGAGCAACACCCCTGCGGAACGACACGCTACCAATGAAGCAGACACACAGATGTGCTCGTAATATATTGAAACAAGTTAGTTTCTACATACTACGCGTACTCCGAAAGGTTTTATTTAATATCCCACTCTACCCTAGATGTACCAATTCTAGGTTTTCAAGTCGTTATGTTAGTTTTACTGCATAAGTAAAAATGTATTCAGATAGAAACAATTTTAAGTATATGTTCTTTAACATTTTGTGCTAAATTTGCATTATTTGTGAAGTGCAATCGTAAACAGTAAGAGAAAACAATTAGTACACTATTTTTTCTCACAATGTTAGCAGAATGAAATTAACGTGTAAAGCAAATTTAGTGCACAAATAAATATGCATACACTAAATAAGTTATACTTAAACACATTTTTATTTAAGCTCTAAGGCAAATATGGCTTAAAAAGAATAATAATTTTGTATATTAGGGGTATAGTGGAATCTTAAATACTTTATAGAACAGTAATCTTTGCTGGTTTAACGACTTGCTAGGGGTATAGTGGAATCTTAAATATTTTATAGAACAGTAATATCTACTGGTTTAACGATTTGCTAGGGGTATAATGGAATCTTAAAAATTTTATAGAACAGTAATCTTTGCTAGTTTAACGGTTTGCTAGGGGTATAGTGGAATCTTAAATATTTTATAAAACAGTAATATTTGCTGGTTTAACGATTTGCTAGGAGTATAGTGGAATCATAAATATTTTGTAGAACAGTAATATTTGCTAGTTTAACGATTTGCTAAGGGTATAGCGGAATCTTAAATATTTTATAGAACAGTAATATTTGCTGGTTTAACGATTTGCTAGGAGTATAGTGGAATCATAAATATTTTGTAGAACAGTAATATTTGCTAGTTTAACCATTTGTCAGGGGTATAGTAGAATTTTAAATATTTTATAGAACAGTAATATTTGCTGGTTTAACGATTTGCTAGGAGTATAGTGGAATCTTAAATATTTTGTAGAACAGTAATATTTGCTAGTTTACGATTTGCTAGGGGTATAGTGGAATCTTAAATATTTTATAGAACAGTAATATTTGCTGGTTTAACGATATGCTAGGGGTATAGTGGAATCTTAAATATTTTATAGAACAGTAATATTTGCTGGTTTAACGATTTGCTAGGGGTATAGTGGAATCTTAAATATTTTATAGAATAATAATCTTTGCTGGTTTAACAATTTGCTAAGGGTATAGTGGAATCTTAAATATTTTATAGAACAGCAATTTTTGCTGGTTTAACGATATGCTAGGGGTATA
>PNEQ01055652.1:0-24603 GCA_003012365.1 Medauroidea extradentata
CAGTGAAGACGCTTTTCATGCGCTACAACACCAGCTTATGTTCTTCAGCACCAGTTGAAAGACTGTTTTCATTCGCAGGATTCATTCTGAATCCTACAAGGTCGTCACTGTCAGATCATAGTTTTGAGAAACTTATTTTTTGCAAAGGGAACGAAAAATTTATGTAACATTAGATAAAATAACAAGCTGTATGCCTGTACGAAGAGTTTAGTGTAAATTAATCTCCTATTCTTAAAAAAATGTATTGCAATGATGTATTTTAAATACTATTTTGTATTTTGTATTTAAATTTTAATTAGTCAAGTATTTTGTATTTGGTATTTTAAATACATTTTCTTTGGTATTTTGTATTTTGTATTTCAAATACAGATTTGCTAGTATTTTGCCCAGCCCTGACTGCGAATTTTTTCGGTTCTGTATGTCGGTTGGTTTTAAGTGGCGTACATAAAACCGCAAAGTGCAAATTTTGAGGTTTACGACTCATTAAGCGAAAACTATGAGAGATACAACAATTTACTAAGAGGAAGATTCAGTCACAATTTATGTCTAAAATAAGAAAACAAATATCTGGTACAAATATAAAAGTAAAAAAAGACGTTGAAAACTGAGGTAAACCGTGCCCTTTAAGTCTTACGTGCACATTGGCGTCATGGTTGTTGGCAGCGAGTCTTTGTTTAGAAACGTCTGTTATTTGTCTGCACCAGTCATACAAGATCATTGTGACTGGATTTAGTTTCTTGGACATACTCCATTGCGATATAGATGACTGTCTTCAGTCGCACTCGCGTTCCTGAAACCCGTGTGTCTCAACCTGATAACGGGAACAGATTCCAGTTCCCGAAACGTTGTTCTGCTCTCTGCCTGGAAAACTACAGTGTTTTGTTTCGTCTCATCGTTGTGTCGCGTGTTGTTTTCTGTTCGTGTCCGATATAATGTTGGTTTTGTTTCGCCTCATTTGTGTGTCGTATTTTTATTTTGTGTGTCAAACACTTCTTATTTTTGTAACTTTGCCAAAGCAGACCTCAAACCTGAGTTATCTGCATTGGTGGTGCCTCGGGTATTTCTTTTGATTTTTATTTAATTATTAATTTCTTATCTGCTTGTCACTGTTTTTATTTGACCCGACTCTATTTATGAAATTTTATGTCGTGTATGTATCCTGCTGACTAAAGCACACTCTGCTTATTTATGTTTCTCCATCATATTTAGTTTTCTTTGACAGTCATCTATATCGCAATTGAGTATGTCCAAGAAAGTAAATCCAGTCATGTAGTGCCACTGCAGAGTTCTTTCAAAGATCAAGATAATTGTGATGTCATGCATCTGAGGTTTAGCAGTAGAGCCGCAATACGAGTGAGAGTTTAAACATTCTGTTACTGAAACTGAAGCAGAACTGCAGACGTGTACATAACGCACTGAAACCAAATAGTGTAAAAATATTTTGCCACAAAATCATGGATCTTCTCATGAGTAAAGATGATGGTTTATCGTATAAAAACTTGACTGTTTGCTAGATTTCAACACACGTTCAGCTAACCAGAATATTAACTGGCTTCCTCTTCTACGTGAAGCTGTTGCCCTATTTCATTGAGCCAATAAGAATGCCGTTATTGTAGCAACTACATTTCGTTAACTATACGAGAGACTCTTTAATGTCTTTATTAAATTAAAATTTGGAAACTGTTATATTATTCGACCCCATCCAGGACAAAAAAAAATACGTAAAGCATATTGTTTAAACCAATTTTTCATTGTTTTTTAGTTGTGCAGTTATATCTTTCTTACTTACTAAGGCGTTACTTTTAAGATCCCTGGTCTTGATTTAAATATATGACAAAACCTGTTTTTTAGTTCCGTGTACGAAAGAGGTTGGTGGAGGAAAATCCTGCCTTGCTATGTTGAAAAAAATTTCTTCAGTTCGCTCCGTGTTACATTTTTTTGCTACTTTGTTATTCGTTGCCATTGGAGGGACGCGACCAAAGAAAAATCAAGCCTCGCACCGCAGTCAAAATACTCGGGCCGGCCTGCTGCGACACAATTTCTAACTTCCGCGAGCTGTTGCCAACACTGCGCCCGAAGAGAGACGGAGAAGTTTTTTTTTTTTTTCTGGTTACAACTCTTGCGCGACACTTTGTGGACTAGGAGTAGTCAAGTAGGGAGAGAGGACTGTATATCTGGGAGCGAGGGACAACTTCACAACTCTGGAGACAATAGCTCTAGTGACAATGGAATGGAGATGGGATGTGGTTTGGCACACATACCGCGCTACATCAGGCAGAGGAAAGTGTTTCTGCAGGCCATCAAACACAGGGGAGATAAAAATTAGAACTTAAATTAAACATTTTAAAAAACCGACCCACAGGATACTAAATTTTAAATCGACCAGACCGGTAGAATTGCTCGCATTCATTAAAAAAAAAAAAAAAAAAAAAAAAAAAAAAAAAAAAAAAAAAAAAAAAAAAAAAAAAAAAAAAAAAAAAAAAAAAAAAAAAAAAAAAAAAAAACTAGAAGAGAGCTGTTGATATTTCAAATGCTAAACAGATTTCCTTGAACCAAGTCACCTTTCAAACAAACAAAAAATTCAAAATAGGTTCTGTCATTTAGGAGCTACGATGCCACAGACACACAGATACACAGACAGACACGTAAAAAACTTATATAACACCCTTTTTTTTGCGTCAGGGGTTAATAAGATATGACGTCACTAGCATAACAAGAGAGCCAGCTTTCCTCAATGTGAGTGTGAATGAGTCAAGAGATTTTTGGTCAGCGCTTAACAGCGAGGTCTTTAGCGCTGGTGTGGGGTGAAATGATGTATGGAGCAGCGCCGGAATGAAAGAGCGGGGGAAACGGGAGATCCCCGAGAAAACTCGGCACGATTCCCACTTGCGATAATCCGGGGACCGACCCCGCTGGGAACCGAACCCAGTCTCTTACGTGGGGGGCGAGATGTCTGACCCCTCGGCCACCGGGGACCCGTGAGTGATAAGTATCGTAAATAAATTACAACCCGTCACTTAAGCAAGTGTAAACACATAGTAAACCTTTATTTACTTCGTGCTTGTCAACATCTTACGTATGAATTGAAGTTAAGACATTTTGGTCACAACTTAACATTTAGGTCTTTAGCACTGGTGAGGAGTGACACGATGCGCATATGAAGCAGCGCCGAGGGACGGGACGTGAGATCCCCGAGAAAACCCAGCCACCAGCGACATCGTCCGCCACGATACCCACGTGGAAAAAAACCCTCGAACCGTCCCAGCTGGGATTCGAACCCAGATCATGTGGGGGCCAGGCGAGTGCTCTAGCTACTATTTTTTTTACGAAAAATTTTTGGTGCAGTGGCGATGTGGAAGCTTCCGCATCATCACTGCACCAAACATCCCCCCGTTAATGTGACGTAATTTGAATGACCCTAGTACTTTTCGTGAGACAATTCGTATAGTGACAACTTTAGAGACCCAAATGGACAAACACAAATTTACACCCAGCCAGACCTTGGAATCGAGCCCAGAACCCCTCCCCCCCCCCTGCCGCACCAAAGCCAGCCGCTCAACCAACTGAGCCACGGGGGTGTCGGCACTATGCCACCCATGGTTCTATAATATATGAAGTTTGGATACAGTCGGTCTAGTAGGTCTATTATATTATATTAATTATGTGTTTATTCTCTTGATCTTCCATAATTGCAAACTTCCTATAGTATTTAACCGCATTCAATGCTTCTGTCGTTAACTAAGAAAATATAACAGATGGTGTGAATCTGTCGTATGGCTTCCGAGACACGATATAGCGACAAAATTTTGCAATTTTGAAAATAACCACTTGGCATTCAGAGAATGTGTATAAGCGATTCGAGGTAAAGTGAGCACTCAGAAAAGACATGCAAAATTTATAATTTCAGTCAATTCGTATCTTTCCGCGGGTAACGGCTGACGACGGGAAATGTCTAACCTCTCTGGACACGTCACTTAATGTTTGCGCATGTAAGATAAATTGTGCAGTCGGTAGGAACTTGTCCATAGTTTGATAAATAAAGTTAATTAGCCGTAAAAAATACAAGTATGTCGATTTCAACTGATTTTATTTTAATATTGTTGAACTAAAATAGGAAAACACACGGAACTATATTCGGCTATTCACTACCAACCATACAAGCAGTACTGCAACTACAGGGTGTCCCAAAAGTCCCGCACCATAGGAAGAACAACAACTTGTTACCGTAGTATGAAACAAATCATAAAATGTGCTCGACATGAGTGCCTGAAAGCTCAAAACATAGCTGCAGGCGATCTTCCATGTTTCTCAGGATGTTTTATCGTTTTGTCATTCAGGGTACTTCTCATTGAAATGTGTTGCCACATCTCTCTGGGAGTTTCCCTCGCGTCCACAGAGCAGGATTATCTCGCCACGCTCCTCCGTAGTTAGCATGGTTCACCTGCAACATGAAGAAAACACCTGCACGTACATTGCCTATGATGCGGGACTTTTGGGACAGCCTGTGTGTTTAATGTTCAATTCAATGCAGTAACGACTAGTGATATGTTTCAAAGGTTAAATTTTTAGTGCTCACATTATCCCGAATGAACTACAACAGTCATGTGGCCTTCAGATAAGCACTGTAATGTGTCGTGTTTGATGAAATTATGTCCATGGATTCATAAATATTCACGAAGAACCACGTGAGACATACACGAACAGGCACCTACACATACCAAGGCACACTGACAGGAAGGAGACTGTATAGGTCTTTCGGAAGTTGGTTCAATAATCTGAAACAGCCTTTACTTCGGAATTTGAAACGGTGACGACATCCATTTGACGATGCCTAGCCGGCTCAGTCATTAAACAGAATGGTTAAAGATTAAATTTTATCACTTTCGCATTTTTTGCTTCGCAGTATTTTTAACAACGGCCAAATAGGGATCAAAAATGTAATTTTATTGATTATTATATTTTATGATTGTCACGTTTAATAATTATCACTGTAGTCACAATTTTAATATAACTGAATAATATTACCATCAACAATTGAAGATGCAAGTTGATGGTGTTATGTTACAATTTAAAAATAATAATAATCCAGTTGTTTCCATGAACGAAGGTATTATGTACCAATTTTTCACATAGTACTCTCATAATTCACATAAAAACAACATGTTTCTAGATATAGTGTGGATTAAAAGGTTAAGTTACACTTTTAGGCATAGCGGGAACAAACTTTAATGTCACTTTACTCGGAACTTTTAATTTGTAACATATCACCTTCATCCATTTGCGTCTTGAATTATATCCGGTAGGATCGTTGTAATCTTTCATTTTTACCAAACCAAAATTGTGTACCTGTTTGGTATTATGTACAGTATTTCCAGTCTTTCAAGGAAGAGTGAGCGTTTTTAATATCCTGCCAACATTGATTTGTGAGCTAAGGGAAGTTTCCTTGAAGGCAGAAACACTTGAATTTATTCACAAAAAAATCTTACAAAACATTAACTTGCAAACCAACAAAAATTTAAATTTTATTATAAGTAGGGGCCAGAAAAATTTGCGTTTTCTTTTAGGCATAAGCTGGAATTCCAGTAACTGTAAGTTCCTGTCACTTTCGCAATTGCATGGCGTTATGCAGGAAGAGACCGTCCCACATTTGATAAAGTGGAACATAAACCACTGTTAGTAAAATATTTTTTATTATTTTTTAACTAATATATTCACGTTTTCAAATACCCTGCCTCTGATTGACTTTGTTTGGTTACCTACTTGAGTATTGATGTGCAGTAATTTATAAACTTGCTTTTTGTCTGCACTTTAAGTTTTTCGCTTGGATGCCTTCTGCATAACACCATTCAATTGGTCCTTGACTTATTTGACGCCTCGTGTAAGTCGGTGACCCAACAATAACAATGTAACTAAATACAGGCCCATATCACTGTGTCAGCGAGCAGCCAGTGAACAGATACTGTGTACTTGAGTGAACATATATTCTTGGGGGCTAGCCTACAAGTAAGTGAATCCGCAATTTTTCCTGTCTCTAAATATGTATACAGGGTGAGTCGGGAGGAAAGGTACACGCTTAGAGGGGTGATAGTACTGGTGATTCTGAACAAAATGTTTCTGATAATAATATGCCCATTTCTTAACCGTTTCAGAGAAACCGAATGAAAACAACAAGGAACGGGATAAGTGCAGGTGACGGTAAATCACGAGACTGTTATCTTATCTTGTGTGTAAGACGGAGCTCCTGCACATTCTGTACGGCCAGTGACACAGTACCTCAACGAAACGTCTCCTGGGCGTTGGATCGGTCGCCATGGAGTCATTGCGTGGCCACCAAGGTCACCTGATCTTACCCCATTGGATAACTGAGTGTGGGGTTGGCTTAAAAGCGAAGTCTTCGCGCGCAGGGTGGACACCAGAGAGGAACTTCTCGCTCGTATTTACCATGCTTGTGCTCAAGTAAAGCAATGTACTAATGAGCTCAGATCAGCAACACAGCAGCTGTCTATCAGAGCAGCAAAATGCATTGAAGTTGGTGGTGGAGTGTTTGAACATGTTTTGTGAGGAAATGCACACAATTAAACAAAACATACGATAACAGCAGCATGAATTACCGTCATCTGCACATTTCCCGTTCCTTGTTGTTTTCATTTGGTTTCTCTGAAATGGTTAAGAAATGGGAATATGTTTATTAGAATCATTTTGTTCAGAATCACCAGTACTATCTCCCCTCAAAGCATGTACCTTTCCTCCCGACTCACCCTGTATGTTTCCTATCTGCTTCCATGACAGACTAAATCTTCATAATCTTGACGTGGTTATAGTTAATTTATGTACGCCCTCTTAAGGCGCCCGCCTGAATGGACGTATTTTATGCTTTTCGAGGCCTCGCAGTGCTTAGCTGTAAGGACGAAACTGAACGCGCGTCACACCTCACACTAGTCTCTAGGCGCAAGTTACTGAACTGGTGTGCAGTATTCTCGCCGACAACTCGTCTGTATGAGACTTTCAGTGATGACCCTATGTTTTATGACGTAATACTAAATTGAAAGGTGTGCGGTACACGCCTGTACATTTTAAAGATTCTGCTTCAAATATTTCGTACCTAGAATCGACAGCGAAAAAAAATATAATTTTGTTATTTTCACGTAGTGATGAACGCGAAATATGCGTGCATGCGTATGAAGTTCTTCGAATGGTTTCCGCAAGAACATATAACGCATGCGATATGAGCGGTTTTCGAATAATCCTGTAACAGCCTATCCAGTTCTCACCGCTGTGCAGACGGCCACCTTAATAACATATACGAAATAAGTTTTCATCCACTGAGTTTTTCATCACGCCTTGTGCTCGATTTTTCTGTCGTCTGTGAGTTTATAGCCGAGCGGTATTTTTCAGGATATGGAGGTAGTTTTATCATTCCATCAAATATTGTACAACGCCAATATTGGAAACTCATATGAAAAACATGAGGCGTGTTATTTGATTCCAACTCCCACCGATACGCGCGCTGCTCCTTCCACAGTAGCACATTGCTGTATGGGTAGTTTTAGGTTTATATATTGTTATTTATATATTGTAACGTTATGATGATTTTAAAATTTATGCATGCGCTTTTATTTACTAATTTGATAAATTAAAATTTTCACTAGTAACAAACACATTCTCATACTATTAGCCTAAAATAAATACTGTCGGTAAATTTATAACAACCACAGAAAACAAATTCATAAAATGTAAATGTTGGTAGTATTTCCAGTTCTCGCAGTTGGTAATACGTCTCGCGTCCAAACAATGATAAAAAGCTGTAGATTTTCATTATTGTCCTTTACGATATTTGGTTCAACTTAGGTCGGGTTTATAAACTATACGAAATGACGCTAGAAACAAAACGTAACAAATATCCCAATCGTTTATAAACATCGCAAGCGACACGATGTAATCCAACACTACCCCTCGAAATTTCGGAGAGGCAACAGAAAGTTTTTCTCTGTTCTTTGCTATTACGATTATGTTTAGTCACTCTTCTTTGCTTTCTAAATATTCGGTTGTTTCCGTATTTTGGAACAGAAACCAAATAAATAAATGTGAGGGCTGTGTTTTTGAAGACGATTTCTAAACAAATACAAACAAACATGCACTGAAAAAATAGTACAGTTGTAGGTACCATACTTGTGTTAAAATAGGGACAACAAAATAGTTTGGTTATCGATACTACTCTGGACAGTTCCTTCAACAATCCGTTCTGTAGTAGTTACCATCTGGTGTGTAAAAGCAACAAGGCTCTTAGTTTCTTCTAGAGATTGTTGAAGGAACTGTTCAGAGTAGTACCGACAACCAAACTGTTTTGTTGTCCCTATTTTAACAGGAGTATGGTACCTGCAACTATAATATTTTTTCAGTGTGTAACGAAACGGCGGAATCACAGTCTTCTAAAGACAATTGAAATTAGTTTCAAATGTTTTCGCCAGTCAAAATGGCGATACAGAAGGCGGTGAATTCTTTTGTTACTCTCTTGCGTACTTGCTTTTCTTGCGTAGTTTATAAAGAGGTAAACGTCGATTTTGTATGTTCTATTCTTTGCGTCTTTCGTTGTTGAGTAGTTTATAAATCAGGCCAGGCTTCTAGCTAAAATACATTTCTCCACATACTGGAAATCACCACTTAGCTGCCAACTCGCATGCGACTGAAAACTCGAGCATCTGGTCAGAAACAGAGCTGAAGGAACAAACCACTCTACTGTTATAAATGTACCGGGACGCAGTTACACATGCGGTTAGGCGGTTTCTGACCGCACTGGTGTCGCGAGGTCATTTGCAGTTAACCGCAGATCCTCGTCGCATCACGATACGAGATTTCGCCCGTAAAGTTCAGTCGTGAGGGCGCGATTTGCAGTGCGATAAAGCCAACCCATATAATTCCTCGTGTCCGAGAGCGAAATTTATCACCCTTTAGCCCCAGGATTCCAACACTAGTAAAGTCCCTCATTTCGGTGACTTAGCGGCATAAATTAAGGTTTATATGCCACCGATTTTTAGTGGAAATAATTCTGCACAGACTTGTTTCAATGTATCATGTCCAAATCTGTACGTCTGCATCATGGTTATGTTCGATGTGTCTTGAGCTTGCTTCATTTTGCAAGCGTACAGAAATATTACCTATTTAAGCAATGTTTCTATTGGCAGACAAGAATTTAAATACATAGTTTCAGGTTTTCAGAATAAAACTGAGCAGTAGAAACTACCAAGAAAACATGATTTTCAACACACATGTATAATTGTGGAGTTGGCTGTAATAAAGGTCTTAGTAAGAAAATTGATTGCACTGTGAGGTAATGACAGGTACGTGGTTTGGAGAAATTCGATTTTTTTTTTTTTTTTAATTTCACGTTTCTCTCACATTAATCCCTCATAATGTCAATAAGTAATATATTTTTACGTTACACAAATTAATAGTAATTACAATAAACACAGTCAAAGATAAAACACAAATTATTATAATAGCATAATGGTACCAGCGCAATTCAAGAAAAAATTCATAATTTGGTGAAGAATTGGGATATCTGTACTAAAATTTGTAAGTGTCTTCTATGAACATAGTCAAACATGATGAATTGTTTGATTAGAGAAATTCCTTAGCTTACTAAAGCCTTTATTTCAACCAACTCCGCAATTCCGGATATAGACTTTGCAGCTTGACGTGATGGATAATTCAAACTAAGATTGTTATATATACTGGATGTCGGTATCGCTTAATGTATGTACGTATGAGATCGATAAACTCAGGCAACGTATGACCGATTGAGTGAAGAGATTTTGGTCAGCTCTTAACGTCGAGGTCTTAAGCGCTGGTGAGGGGTGACATGAGGTGAGTATGGAGCAGCGCCAGAATGAATAGGCGGGTCAAACGGGAGATCCCCGAGAAAACCCGCCAACCAACGGCATTGTCCGGCACGATTCCCACATGCGAAAATCCGGGGACCGACCCCGCCGGGAATCGAACCCGGGTCGCTTTGGTGGGAGACCCCTCGGCCCCCGCGAGCCCCTGTTTGACAAATTACTATGAAACTTGGCACATACGTGTATTTTTTTCGTGGTGAAAGTTTTATGCTATCCGTTTAACTTTGGATGACCCTGCAGCGCAATAAAACTTCCATGTCGTTCAACGTATCACCATCTGCAACGTATGCATTCCTAAACCATTCATGATATTGCGATGAAACTTTAGTAAGTTGCCGTATATGCGCCAGTGAAAGTCTCTGCCAGAAAAATTTACACTTTGCCGGATTGGAGGGGAACTAGGGAGCAAAACAGAGTACAGGGTCAAAAGGGGCACCCGATAAATTAAGTGTAAAGAACATTGTTTAGTTGATGTGCGTACGCCCGTGAAAGTTTCTGCAAAAGAAAATATACTTTGGAGTGAGTAGGGGTAGAGGAGGCAGGACGAAGCAACCTGAAAATTTTAGTGACATAAATAAAATAAAATAAAAGTTGCACTGCAATGCATTCCAGTTACATCTAGTGTAATATATTATCTATATAGAGACATGAAGATACGTTCTGGCCGTACTCGTAAACATATTATTTAGGACATGATGGGTAGTTTTTCCAAATTGGTGCAAAAAATATCAAACTTTCTTAACGGAATCCTATGAAGAATTCAAGAATGCTGGAACACACACGATTAAAATTTCTGTGTAGTTTTTTTGAAAAATAAAGTACCATTCGTTCGAAAAAAAAATAATATTTTGCCAGATTTTGGCTTATTTTCATAACAAAGTTGGTGGTAATTTGGGTGCAAAAATTTGGGTGTAAAAATTTGAGCAACATTTAAGTTTATTGCTACTTAAAAATAAAGCACCAATAATGGTATGCTTGTAAGAAAATAACGTAGGGATTCTTCAATATGAACATTATCTTGCTTTAAAATAAATGTTTTCAAAATACTGTGAAACTACCACTCGTGGCCTTTAAGGGTGTGATCTACATTAATTTTTCCCGTCGTATATTTATTTTCATATCTGTATTAAATAATATATTTTATTATTTTAGACAAAAATTGTGACTACATTTGGTTCTCATGAAATTGTTTTCGTCTCGTGTAGTTTTTGCGTAATGACTTGTAAACGTCGACATTTGCATTTTACGATATTATGTACGCCCTTAAAATCAACTAACATATAAAACTGAACCAAATTACAGTGGATAACGATGTCGTAGGCTACGCCGTCTCCTACTTAAAAACCAAAAAGTATAATAGTTTTGTATTGAAATTAATTTTTATATTAATATTAAAAATTTTTTAAAAATTCAAAAATATTATAAAAAAATATATATTTTTATTTTGGACACGTTGCAGTTTACAACATCGTTATCTTATTTTTTTTTTTTTTTTCAATTTGAAATGACAGTAGGTTTTAGTAGCGTACATAAAAACGTAAAATGCACATTTTTTACGTTTACGAGTCATTATGTAGAAACTATGGAAGAAAAAAATTTTAAGAGAAAAATTGAGTCACTATGTATGTTTAAAATAAGAATGAATCATAAAAATTAAAATATGACGATAAATTTGATGTTGACTGTGCCCTTAGGCCTTTATAGTTGATAGCAGGGAAGACTTGCTTTGCATATTAAGCCGTGATTCAGCATGTGAATAGTCTCATTTATGCAATAGAATTTTCTTTCGAGTATAGCTTAGAATAGTCTTGGTTCTCTTCATGGAACTCGATCTAAGGCGAGGTTGAACTTGATCTGCCTATATCGTCTCGTGTACCAACCGTCAGCGGGGATCTCTTACATTCAGCCATTCCTGCACATCGGGATAATCCAATTTGTGTTCCTTCCTTCTATGTTACTTCCTCCCTTCTCCAGCAAACGAGAACAGAAGTCGTACAGTCCGTAGATGAAAAAACTTGGCTACGGCGAGCTTGCCAGGTTTCATTAAGGCGGCCGCTTACCTGCCTTGTAAAAGTGTTGCAGTGAGCTAGAAAAAAGAACTCTTTTTTTTTTCTAAGAAACTTCTCAATGATTTACTAATGTCTGCATTTACGAAAAGGGTATCGCGTTGGACCTGCATTCGGGAGGACCCGGGTTAGATCCCCTTCTCCGGCAATCCTGATTTCGGTTTTCCATGGTTTCCCGAAATCGCTCCAGGCCAATGCTGTGATGGTACCTTAACAAAGGCCATTGCCGACTCCTCTCAGATCCTGTCATTGTACCAAGTTGTGTCACCCTCTGTAATGACCTCGCTGTCGACGAGACGTAAAGCCCACCTACTTTACCCAACCTTTGCATAAAGAACAACCACTTAAAACCATAACGTAGTTTCAAAACATCAAGTAATTAGAAAGATTTTTTTCGGAGCAACACAAAACACCAAAAAAAACGGCTTTTTCAAACTATTATACCTACACAACAACTAACGGGATTCTTGTAAAGCTACGATAGAAAGGTGTTCTGGACTTTTGCTTCGAACTTTCCGCCAATGAAAAGATGGGATCATCATTGAAAGTGTCAGGCGAGTGATCTTCGATACCACTGCACGCAGTTTGTGTCTTGAGCTAGAGGCGATACCGCACCAGATGAGCCAGTCAACATCGCCCTTGGCACCGTGCCTCACTCACACAAACACACGGCCCCCAGACGGGTGCTTAACAATTCAGTACATTATATTTGTTGATGATTGGCTGAGAAGTAATGCACCCCAGTTGCCACGTGCATAGGTAGAGACAAGCAAATTTCGAGTTATTATTTGGCGAGATGCTAGAATTCACTTGCGTATACTCATTCGAACACACTACGTGAAGAGACATTCGAATGCTTTTGGGAGTGTAAGACAAACTGCAGTGATTTTTGGATATACGCCATTGCTAGCAGACTCGTAAATCCGAAAGATAAGTTAAGTTGGCCACACTACGTGACGTAATTAACTTCAGGACCTTCGCATCTTCATGTGTCTGCGATAAAAGATAGTTTACCTTTTACGGTTGAACTCACATAATTTAGGTCTAACGAAAACTATATAAAGAAGGATCTTCCAACCTTCAGTCCGTTCGCTGGGTGCCTTTAAGTAATCTTCATTGGGCACTTAATACTTAATGCTCCAAAAATATCGCAATAGGTTACTATATTCCCAAGCAACAATCTCATCTGCTCATGTATGGAATTTCGGACTTTAAAAAAAATTTTATTAAATAAACAAATAGCCTATGAGGAGGGTACCTGAGAGCAGTTTACGGTACTACGAGTGCAAAATTTTTAATTGGACACCCATAGGCATATGCATAACCTGATGGATGATATGAAATGAAACCCTACGATGGAGAAGTTACGGAATGAGAGAGGCGAGAGAAACGGGAGATCCCCGAGAAATCCCGCCGGCCAACGGTAATGTCCACCACATTTCCCACGTGCAGAAAATCCGGGCTGAATCCGCCAGTGATCGGACCCGGATCGCCTTGGTGGGAGCCGAGCGATGACCCCTAAAATTTCTATTGCATTGGCAGTAACTACTAACATATCAAGTAAATATATTATATTTTAATATTGCACAGTACGTCGGAAATTGTTCTCTACAGCAACTAGATATGAAATGGCAAACCATCCAATGATTTCAGACCAATCATACGCATTGTTAACCTTCGTTGTCGTGTTATAGCTGGAAAACATGATTTTGGCGCGAAAAGATTTTTGGAACAATTTGTTTCAATACTGTTCTTGCACAGTTGAAACTTTGCTACATTGTTATTGGCAGCGTGTCTTTGTCCGGAAACGTCTCTCATTTGACTGCACCAATTAGAATAAGGTTATTCTAACACAATATTTATAGGATTGCTTTTAGGAACAAAAACATGTGAGAGTTAAAACATCCAATTACTCTTAAGGGGGATTGATCCCTGTCAGATCAGTTTTACGGTTTTTCTTATAAATCAGGGAATAGATACATTGTTATGCTTTTATCACGCTGACAAGGCATTGTTTATTATTTCGTTCAATTTTTGGAATCCTTATGGCATTGCTTCTGTTAATGTTGTGGCCTCTGTAGTCGCTCCCGTAAATAAAGCAATTTTTCCTTTTCAGCTGCTTCCCGTTGCAAAATAATGAACATATTATGGTTCCAGAAATTAAAGAAAATCAATTAAGTTTGTACCTATGCCTTGTCGTGACAAAAATTTTGATACATCGATTGGAACAGAAGTTATCGAGAAGAAACAGATAAAGCCAAGGTGGTAGGGATCAACACCCCTTAAGGGCTTGTTTCCGAGATTTTTTTCAGATTGGTGCCAATAACTTTTTTA
Source organism: Medauroidea extradentata (assembly GCA_003012365.1). Classification (NCBI taxonomy): domain Eukaryota; kingdom Metazoa; phylum Arthropoda; class Insecta; order Phasmatodea; family Phasmatidae; genus Medauroidea; species Medauroidea extradentata. The sequence continues at coordinate 14,297 of PNEQ01055652.1, forward strand.
ACCAAAAGTTTTGAAAAAATTTGAGTCAATATGCAATCACACGATGCACAATACTGTAGACGCGTTTTTTAAAATAATGTACCATTCGCCAGCAAAAAAAAAAAAATAATTTCCTTCATTTTTGCTTATTTTCACGGCGAAAAACGTGGTACTTTGGGTAATGAAATCTAAAAAACTGTTCAGTATAATTTTACAAAAAATAAGCTACAAATTATAACATATAAGTGTCAAAATTGTGCAGCGAAATTTTGATATGAGTATTAGGTAGCAATAAAAAAAATTTCGAAATCACTGCAAAACTCCGTAACAAAGCCTTAAGATTATGTGTAACACACCATGAAGAATTCTTTTATCATATCTACGTGTTACATGAGCTGAAAAAAAATTTTTATAACACTTTACAATGCATTAAGTGTATCATATGCTGTATGAATAAGTAAAACACAGTTACCCAACAATTAAGAAACATTACATTTATATAACAGAAATTCGCCACTCTTTAATTTAAATTGTAAGATCAGGAACAAGGGCAGGAATTGGCCATTGTCTGTTTCAAGAAACAATCCCAGCGTCGCCTGGAGATTTCGGGAAGCCATGGAAAACACAAGTCAGGATAACAGAAGGCGGAAATCGAACCTGGATCCTACCGAATGCGGGCTGTACACCTCGCTCGATTCTCTCGATGATAAACGGTAGTGCTCTTATTACGGGTAGTGTGCAACGGTTTAAAATTTCAGGATTTGACGCGTGGGAACAACGGAGCGATAAGAACCAGATATACACAATCTACGAAAAGCATATCGCCTCTATTCACAGCGCTCCAACCCGGTTTGCAAGGTTTTCCTTGTAGTCTTTTCCAATAGGACATTATCGAGGAGTGTTAGACAATTTTATTGTATTTCCTGTTTGTGAGCCAAAGCATTTATTCAAATTGAATTATCAAATCGTTATCTTCGACAAATCTTAGGATATAATCTTAATAAACAGCTTGGCGCAAATAACAATTGGATTGTTCATTAATTTGTCATGCAGCATCAAACAAGAGAATTCTTGAAAGTCAACCTATAATTTTCTTGCAACGATTCTGTATGACAAATTAATGAAAGTTTCCATTATTATTGTTGTTGTCAAGCCATTTGCCAAGAATATATCCTATGCTTTGTCGAAGACAAAATTTTGATAATACAATATGAATAAATTTTATAGCTTAAAAATCTGAAAACACAAGAAAATTGTCCAACAGTTCACCTTAAATAGTGGTCCTAAAATGTATATTTGGATAGGTTGAATTAAGGGCCAACACACGCTTCTCATTTTTCTTATTATGTATTCAGGCGGTATTTTCGTAAATACAGCAGTTTAAAAAAATAGATTTTTTAGACATTTTCGAGAGGTCCGAAAATCACGTTTCTAACAAGCGTGCTGAGTTTTCAAAAGTTTAGACTCGTGGTTGCAAGTATTTGTTGTGTTCATAGATGCAAGTAATATGAATAAGTTAGGTGGTTTCAAGCATATAAAGAATACCTGTGACTCGCTACAACAGCCTCTATTCTCCAGGCAAAGACTTCTTCTGTGGGACATAAGCAGTAGTTCCTCTGATCTTTCACTTATGACACGAAGCAGAGTAATTTCTGCACGAGAGTAAGGTGCATTCTCTTAAGCATGTGCTGGTGAGGACGTACTGTACTCCAGAATCCCTGGAGCACTTCTGTTCTTCCATGCAGTCCTCGGGGAAGCAATGCTGGAGTTGCTCTCGGCCTGGGGATCGAGGGTTAGGGCTGCAAGGTTGGAGGGTGTGGGGGTGTGATAATTGGCTTTGCTCCAGCTACGCGGTCACAGCTCGCTAAGCCCACACCCTTCCCCAACCCTCTCCACCAACACTCTCGGGACCACGGCATTGGCGACGGTGCCCTAGCGAACAACTGCTCGAACAATGTGTGCCCTGCCCGGACCATTGCACGTTTGTCTCTGGAGCACAAAAAGACCATGCATCTATAATTTAGGTGTGTCCAAATCACACTATCCCAGGTTAGTTTAAATCCCACTATCCTGGGTTAGTTTAAATACTACTGCCCTAGATTCGTTTAAGTTTAGATCCTTCTACCCTATGTTAGTTCAAATCATTCTATTCTAGGTTAGTTTAAATACCACTTGCCAAGGTTAGTTTAAATCATACTATCCTAGGTTAGTTTTAAATTTCACCATCCTAGGTTAGTTTATTCTATTTATGCTAGGTTAGTTCAGATCCTGTCATTAGTTTGTTTAGGTTAGTTTAGAATTTTTGAGTTCTGTTTTTTCGGAGTGGTTTAGGTAAGTTTAAATTCTACTTATATTTGCCTACTAGAAATTTCTGAAATGCTAAGAAAAGCGTGCACTTTATCAAAGGGAAGCTTTTTTAGGTTAAAAATGTACCGTTAATAAATGCATAAAATTGTTCAAGTGTCAGTGGTATCTAAGGCGAGACCACCGTATAAAGTTAAAAATATTTACGAATGTTTTTAATTACTCAGCTCTATTTGCAAATAACCAACATGTGGCATCGAAATATTTTTTGTAGGAAAATATTACTAAATATTTTTTTTTTACATATTCTAAGGTTTTGTGAATTTTGAGAAGAATCTCTCGTAATTAATTTTTAAGAAATACTTATGATGTGACGAACGTAATCAGAACTATTTGTTAACATTAAGTGATCAGTGTTTTAAGAAATACCGTTATCCTAGTAAAATGTACTTCTTTTTTGGCACACAGTCATATGCGTGATAACAAAGAAGTGATGAATGCGAGCACTAAACATAACTAATGCAGAGTTACTAATGGAAAAAAAATGTGTACTTCACACCAAACCAAAATAAATATGGGCAACTCTAGTGATTTCTTATGCATTTACCTAAAATAATAGTAATACATGAACGAACTCTTGCCAAAGTAACCTTTATTGAGATAATCTTACCAAGTATTTGTACTAAAAAAAAAGAGCATTAAGGGGCCTACCTAGACGGGTTATCGCTTGTGTGTGAGAGGCAGGAGCAGTAAGGGTGCCACTAACTGACGTATGTAATGTATTATCGCCTCTCCGTGCAAGCCACTCAGCTGGCGTGCAGTGCTTTACTATTATCATTTAACCTATGGGACTTCAAGCGATGACCAAAATATTTTACTTATAGACAGTATAGTACAAAGTTGGACACTTGTTTCTATAGCTGTGTTTTTTTTAATGGGGTTGATAATTTTTCAAGTACAGAAGTCTGAAAAATTCATTTTCGGCCGTTTTGAGGGATCCGAAAATGATGTTTTTAATAAACTTGCCGAATGTTTAAAACTTTAGTGAGATAGTTTGAAGCGTGTGTTATTTTTGTATATGCACGGATATGACTTGCGTTAAATAGTTTTGTCAAAAAAGAATAATAGTCATAACTCACTGCAATGCATTCGAAGCGCAGGTAGGCAGGCCTCTTAAATCAAAATAATTGAAGAAAAATAAGAGCGCAGATAAAGTGATTTATACTGGGTTAAGAAACACGCAGTAGATTTTGACCTTGAATATCGTAGTTCCAGTGAAACTGTTAATAGTTTATATAGTTAATAGTTGTATAACTCCATCCAAATATCGTACGGGGAGAATACCCAAGAAGTAGGATATCATACCCTGAACGACTGGGTGCCGGTAGACACCTGCTTACCCTCGAAGAATGACACGCGTTAAAGTCCTACAATGTTTGAGGTTTCCCCGAATGGCAGGGGTGGGATAAACTGGAGACCACCGAGAAAATCTTCCGACAAACGATGTCGTCCGGCACTATTCCAACATGTAAAAAAAATAATCAGCGGCCTGATCACGCCGGGGATATAACCCGAACCTTAGCGGGAGGCGATTGGTCTGACTACTCGGCTACCTCGGATTACCCAGTATTTACCTACATAATGATTCCCTGAGATCAGGTTAAGACGTTTTCACACATTCCATATTTGGGCGGCTTTTATATCAAAGGAACACCATGTACATAAGAAACCGTTATATTTTGCTTGTGTAGTTAGAACCAAACGCCATGTGACCTGTCTTATATTCTGCAATTCACTGAACCAATCACCACACAATTAACTTAATTATGCAAGCGATTTTCTCAATTTAAAGGATAGGTTGCTTGGTTCCATTTAGGCCTGTATAAAAGCCGTCCATTTGAGATAATATAGTACAAAGACTAAAAACTTAATTTTTCGTCAGTGTAAGATAATGAGTGTACTGAAAATATAAGAGATTCTGTCATGTCTGGTATCAAGATTCGTGTAGGAAACACGTTAATGTCTTTCTAGCCAGCAGGCTAACCTAGACGGGATGAAAGACACAGACCTGTCTTGACTTCTGGCGAAACATGTGCTCTTGAGCACATACACTGCAGTAGCTGGTTTAGCATTATTAATGCATTAAAGAAGAAATTATTTCACGGGGAATGAAGCTTGCGACTACCCAGAGTTAACACGATTTCCAGCTAAGAATCCCACACGAGAGATGTTAAACATATACACAGGTGCAAAATAAAACTAACGATCAAAACTGTGAGATTTGTTTCGTGTCTGGAGTTGAGCCGCTTTGTTTACAGCACATAATTTATAGCATGTGCTTGTGAACAATGTGTGGCCAAGAGAAGATTAGCGATCAATTGCGAGCGTGTTAAATCTCGTTTGTTATAAATTTATGTTTGCCTTCATAAAATGAGGATAAAACATCAACGTTTCATTGATATTAATAGCACGGAAGCTTAATTGTTTTCACAAACAGATAATTATTTCGTACAACGATAACTGGTTTAAATATTTGCCTTTCACTCATTTAACTCGATTTAAAAATGACAACCGGTATCGAAAATTAATAAACGTTTCATCTGTAAATTCTGCCGAGTGAAATTTCAAATGGCAATTTGGAAATACTTCAAATTATCCCGTCATCTTCCCTAGTACACGCAAAAAAAATATTTAATTGCATGCTTCCTTTTATCATACAAAACTTTAACTTTTTAGTAGGTCTAGGCTTCGTTTAACCTATTAATATGTTCTGATAAGCTTATTCTTTATTTTAGTATGTCTGTAACCAGTGCACCAAACATTATCATGTAAATAATAATAGGAATGAATCAAATAGGGGTGAAAGGGTTATTTCACCTCCGATTTCCAACAAATATTTTTCTGGCATTACTTATAAAACTACACAATAACAATCATTGTATACTGTGATTTCGTAAGGCTTATTTTTTATACAGTTACTACTCTTTTAACTGTGAAAGTCTGGTCAAGGAAACACATCCAACACAGAATTAACTGCGCTATGTTACAATGTGCGTGTTATAAAAAAGATCACCGCAAACGTTTTGTAGGTCTTCAAATATACACGATTGTTACAATTTTACACTTTTCAAAGCTGCAATGTGTATCTCATTTTAACATGTCACCGTTCGTTGTGTGATATGAATAATTTATGAAAACTACCGTAACAAAATATTTCCGGCTTGTAACATAGGCCTCACAAAAACTTGCATGCCTATAGGGGGTTCGGGATAAAGTATTTTTCTGAAACTCTGGTTATTTGTTATTTAAGATAATTTATAGTTTCCTGGCATTTTTGATATAAGCAAATCAATCTGAGAAACAGCGAAAGTATATTGAGTGTACCACACTCAATGAACTAACTCCCGGGGTTGCAGTGAACGATATTATTTTAATTATGTAGTCACGATGGCCCTTAAAGGTGCCTATTTGGTCACGAACTATCTATCTATAATGAACTAGGTAAGGCTGTAGGGTTCACTAGTAACAAATATGTCCTGAACAGTCATATTCCCCCCTAACTTTTCAATGCAATATTTATGAAAGAAAAATCCAGGAAGATTTGAAATTTAAAAATATCCAATTTGGTAGCCAGTGTATGTATTCGGTGACAAAGATTTGTATTTTACGTCATCTCGTCGACGGAGCGACTAGCCATCTTGTTTCATCTTCCTTGTTCTTAGAGGTATGAGGCTAGTGGTGTGAGAGAAAGAGTCGACTTTAGCAGTCCCTACGCGCTTCTTAGCATTTATCACACCCTTTATGTTAAAAGAAGAAGAGATAGTGTTATACTATGACAGAGAATTGTATTTTCGACTAAACAATTTCATTCTCAGGATATGTACTTATCACTAATACAAATTCGTCTATAATTTTATTTACTTTATAAACTGAACCAATTTTTTGACACACTACACTGCGAGTGAAGTTGCCGTGCCATGTTCCAGAAAAAAAAACAATAAAACAAAGCGTACTGGTTAGTACGTCTACTAAGTATTCATAAAGACCTAGGTTCGAATCACAGTCAGTTTCGTGAATTTTTTTTTTTTTTTGTTACTACGTGATACTTAAAAATTTACAGAAACAATAACAATGATGAGAACATATTATTGTAAAATTTAAAACAAATAATTGATTTTTTTTTATTAGAAACGGATTGCCCGTGATTTTACTGAGGAATTTTTTATAAACCAAACTTAGATTCTATGGTTTTACGAAGACTTCTGGATGATTTACTTTTCCGCAATTTCACGAAAATGTCACATGGGATTCGTAAGTATACTTACCAGGGACATCACTGGTATTTTTATTTTTAAAAAGTTTTAATATAGCGAAGGAATATTTACCAATATCAAAACGCCTGAATTTGATGGACGAAACATAATATATTTTGTTTATTTTGTTTAGTTACAAAATTCTGAGTATTTGGTTGTATCTTATGTAATAATTTGTTTGGAAGCTCAGAAATTTACTTCAACCAAATTTTATATCGATGCACTCAGGAAAATATAATCCAAATAGTTACTTTTACTGACCAAATATTACAGCTCGGCAACGAAATAAAAACAACAAAGCAATTTAATTTCAGAAATTAAAAATATCTATTTCCCCATACACAAAATACTTGGTTTCGCCAATCAAACTTTAATTTAACTACACCTACTCTAAGTGCAACATGCCACCTTACGTCCGTTGGTATTCCGTCTAAAAAATCTCCTGTCCAACTAATTGTAAAAAGGCTTCCCAAATTAAAAATATACGATTTCAAATAATCGTTAAAAAAGTAGGTAAAGTTCCGTTGGCATTATTATGATAGATGCGTGTCTCTTAGCTGTGCACATTTGAATTAAGTATAAATAGGTAAGTGACATTGTCATATTTGTATTTCAGGTAATAGAACATTTTAATGGAAATCGATACTGAAATCTGCAACATGTATAGTGGGCTGAGAATCTCTATTCTTTAAGAGTGAAGTTAGGTATTTCAAACGAAAATCTAAAACAATGGAATAAGATGCGTTGTGCACTGATGTAAAAATTAGTCGTGTGTTTTAAATGTTCATTACGAAATGTTTTCTCCTTTCACATTTAAATTTGTGATGCTGTAACGTATAGTTTATGTAAAGTTTTTCTGCATAAATAAAATATTATTCCTATTCCTACGTAAATTATTTACAGTACAGAACTTTAATTTTAATTAAGTAATAGCATTATAGTTGTTAGGTATAATTCACTACTGCAATCAAAACATAATCGATAATACTGTAGTCATAAGTTTGGCCAATGTTATATTATCAAATTAAGCTGTATTCTACATAGCTGGAGGCATCTTTAAATTCGAAGTTAAATGTGGCTGGTGGTGGAAGACGATGGAATGTTTGAGTTTTAAAAACGTTCAATAAGTCACAAGACCCTGAACTGATCGAATGCATTAAGGCATCAGCCTGGTGATCGAGCAAACCAGATCGCATTACTGAACAACACTACCTAACTGCAGTAGGCTACTAGGGTGTTCAAGTGCGATAAAGTCATAATTTTATATCGTTATGAAATGGTGTTAGTTTTGTAGACGACACTTGTGAGTACAGTTTTCTCTTACGAAACAATTTTAACTCGAATAGTTTTCTCATAACGTTGCGTCAAAGTCAAAATTGGCATGTTACACTGCCATGCAAATAGTGAAAACCAATTGACTTACGTAAATGAAATAATTCACAGTGAAACAACATGCCACGTGTTACGTAATAAAACATTTTTAAAAATCCTGTGAACTATTTTCGTACTTAAAAAAAATTGCTGAATTTTCAACTTTTTTCGTGTACTTTTGCGATTTTTTAAAAAATTCAAAGTATTTCATTATGGTATTTTACATTCTTTATTGCATAGCTCATGAGATGTAATATCACACAGAATTTTTTTATTCACGTAGGTAAGTTGGTTTTCACTATTTGCATGGCAGCAGAACAAGCAAATTTTGACTTTGTCGCACCATTATGAGAAAACTATGAAAGTTAGAATAATTTCGTAAGAGGAAACTGTACTCACAAGTATCGTCTACAAAACTAACAATATTTCATAACGATATAAAATGATGACTTTATCGCACTTGAACAGCCTAAATGTAAACTCCCATTGCCTTCCAGATCACTTCTAAGGTTTGTTTGCTGACGCGTCGTTGTTTGTTACAGGTATGCTGGTGGAAGAAACGCATACCAACTTCCGGCGTGTAAATAAACACAGATGGCAAGCAGAAATATCACGCTCACCAGAACATTCGTAGTAGGAGTTCATTGTCTCGTGGATCTTCTTGCTACACGGCGTGGTCCAGCAGAGATGTTGGATCGGCCGCCGTGCAATATCTAACCTGTGTTGGTTATTCAACCAGGGAAGTGAAGACAACAGAGTACAAACCGTTTCCTCTATCTAACTACTTATCTTCGCATAAGGCAGGGAAACGGCCGATATTGTATGAAAATGTTGTATAACATTTTTGTGGCAGAACTGTTGATTATTTCTTGCGGCAAGATTTCTGCCCAATTTTGGGATACGTTCAAAAGCATTTTTAGATTGAGACGGGTCGTACCAACTTAACCTAATACTTTAAAAAGCAAAAACTTACACATCACATTGGCTAGCTTCTAACTCTTTACGTCATCACTTTTTATTTTACTTCAGCGCTGGTATGTAACTGGAAAAAATAAGCTTTTTGAGGTAACGGTATGTGTGGATAAAGAGTCACGTGTACAGTAACAATAAAAATATCGTATTTTATTACGTACATGGTGAAAAAAAAGTGAAGGAACAATAAGACCTGATGTCTTGCTATTAGACGAGATAATATTATTACTTTCCCAAAATCGTTTTTTTTTCTGCAAATACCCATTAAACACGCCATAAGTAATGACATTCGAAGTGATTTTTTGGAGTGTAATCTGCTCGTAAATTTTAACAATGAACTTCGGTATTAATATATTTACATCCGATCTAAATTTATTTTAAAACACTCAGTAACTCATTTAATATGCGTGTACTTGAAACATTTACCTGTGATTGAAGCCCGAAAAATCGAATCGGTAAGAGCGACATTAATTTCTCCAACAAATGTATAATCGCCAATAAGTGCGATTCACTGAATCAGCATGCAGACATTCCGTTACACAGACTTCAATTAGTGACAATGTAGGTACATATTTTATGCAACTTCGTTACAAATAACAGTGCACACTTTTATCGTTAGTTAGTTATTACATTAAGAGAAACAGCAGTAACATAGGACAAATTTTACAATTTTGGAGGGTCTGAATTTTGCATTTAAAGTTCGCGTTCTGTTTTAAAAGTAGGTACACTATTCCATTATCGTCTGAAATGAATTTACTTTTGTACAAAAAATATACTTTTTACACGTTTAAATGGCTTAATGGTTTTTTGCGTGCAATTGAAGCAGTAAAGTCAAAAAAGTGAATTTCAAACATCATACCCACAACATCAAGCTAATAAAAGTAACGATAATTATATTCGTATGATAAAGGATTTTGTGTGGTGCAGGTTGAAGAGAGGAAAATGTCATCCCATCGGCAATTGTTAAATTTTCACGTCACAAATAAATCTTTTTTTTTATGAGTACTAAGTATTATTTATCGAGTTAGTATTAAATAAATATTAGTTGTTTAATGTGTTGCGTAACTGTTAAGATAGAAATATTTATTTGATCGCCTTCAAATCGCACCTAAATGAACTTAATGAACGTGCCTATAACTAACTGGCAGAACCCTACACCAGAACGCTTTTATATTGTTACAAGTTTGAGAGCACAAACTTTATATGTGGGCAATTCCCATGAGTTCTTTGGGATAGAGGTCTTATAATTACAAATAAAAGAGTTAAATTAAGTACTGGATTTAATAGCTCACAAAGCTATGAAATACACAAAACAGTAATCAACTAGAACTCTCACAACACAATTAGTTATGCACACAATTACTCCTG
>PNEQ01055653.1:8753-24692 GCA_003012365.1 Medauroidea extradentata
AATTTATTTCCAGAAGAAAACATATTTAATTTTACAAAAAAAAAAAAAAAAAAAAAAAAAAAAGTTTTTATCTATGAAAAATTTCTATTTCTTTTATATTCTGAAATCATCTTGTTGATTGCACCCTGCAATTATCAGTATAATACAGACAATGAAAACGTGCATCTTGCGTTTAGACACTTGTAGGTGGTGACATAACTAATAACTTAACGGATCACAAAATAATAAACAATATGACAAAGAATACTTTTCTAAAATCTCTTAACATTATTTTAATAATAAAGCATAAGAGTTGGGGAGAAAGGATTTTATGAGTAGGCCTAACGAAAAAGAATTAATAGTTACCATACAATCATTCAGACAACTAAAATACTCTAATTTCAATTTCAAAAAAAATATATATGTAATCAAGAATGATTATTTCACTTGTCACTGTTTTTGTTTAACATGTGTGTAACTAAGCTGAAGTTTATTGCAGTACATTACAGATAATTCTAATTAAAGTACCTAGAGTTAAAGATACCGTAATAGTGAGTACTGTATTAAAAAACTCGAAGAAAATCCATTTAAACATAGCAACTTTTAATATGTAGAGAGCTGATTCTCACTTATTACACATTTAATTTTCTTCACTGTGTCGCTACGTCCCGTGCTGCACGCAGTGATACATATCAAGATGGTGTCGGCCTGTGCATTGCACTTGTTCAGCATATTTGCTTACAGTTTAGTTGGTCAGGTACAGTGTCAAAACAGTGTGTTTTAATTTTTTTCATATTTGTAATGAGCTAATTCTGCTAATATAATAAGATTTTATAGTACCCGCATAAAAAACAGAATGCATTAATAAACTGGGAGTCACAACTGAAGGCAATCACAAGATGGATGCTGTTATTCACAATTTGTACCAGTGGCATTCAGACTTTGAATGCTAACAGTTCATACAATGATATAAAGAAACTTCGGTGTTTTCATAAATGTGTACAAAAAAAGGCAAACAGAATGGAAACCTAAAAGTACATTCAGAATTTGCATCAAAGTGTATGAAAACTTTAAGTATACATATTTATACTAATATTTCTCAATATGCCATTCCCTACACAGGCGCGCCGCTGGTGCAGAAATATGGTGAATGTTGTAACCATTTCATAGCATTGAGTTCCTTTCTCCTTCCTTTAGGTTTACATGCTCTTTGCTCTTAACTAATAAAATTACAGTGTAGGCTTCTGTAAAAAACTAAAACTATGTTATTCAGTCCCATAGACATAAATATAAGTAGACCCAGTATGCTGCAAAAAATATAGAGGCAAAAACAACTTTGCTCCCTAAACATCTGATTGTGGCCTGTTTTCGCATGAATGCCATTTGAATTTGCTGCAGCGTGTTGTAAAAATGGTCCAGAAATGTGTTGTATATGGCTGTAATGAAAAAGCAGTCAAAGGGACACCAATATCAATCAACAGGTACCCTTTTTTTTTTTTTAACAGATTTTAATTCATATTATATGTATTGATAAATTCACTTTTTTCTTTTGATGTTAAAAATCAAACTCTAAACTCTGTATGTATATTTGTACTTGTGTTATGCAGATAGTTATTTGCGTATAAAAGAACAACACATGGGCTATTTATGTATGTAAAATTTATTGTAATTTAGTTTTGAATGTGCCATCTTTCAATTTTTTAGAATAGATCACTAACGTGTACTTCTTTTTCAGATAGTTTCTTCACATATTAAAAACCAGAATTTTAGGAAAATTTAGATATTTATAAGTTTTTTGTAATGTTGTAATTAGTAATTAATTTGCTTTGTTGATTTTTTTGTGATTAATACAGAATATAATTTATATTTGTGCTTCTGCAGATAGTTTCTTGGCACTAGGCGAGTTTAAAAAGTAGTGGAAACGGTTCGTATTTTATTTTTAAAAAATATTTTTTAATATTAAAGTAAAACATTTGAAATCTTAAAAAAATATAATTTTACTGGTTTTGTACAATTTATTTACAGAGTTACAGATATTGCTGTCAACTGTACACAAGCTGGTAGGCTGCCTTATATTTGTTAGTGTACTATAAATGGTTTGTATAATGCACTTATTGCAAATTGTATTATACTGTATTCGATGGAAGCAGAAATATGTAGAATAGGGGCTTTTTTGGCACATAAATTCTTTCATCAAAACATGCTTGAAAATTTAAGACCTTGTGGACAATTTAGAGTTTATACAATAACAGTCTCTAATTTCTTAGCTTTTTACATTGTTATTGCTTACACTTTGCTTTTCTGAAATTCTGAAAGAAAAAAGGTAAAATTTGCGACTATACTGCAAATTATATTATCCTTGCACTACAGTACAAATATGGCGATTGAGCTGGTAACATATGAGGGGGTTAGGATAAAAGTGAAGAAAGACATGATTGCTTAGTTTTGCAGAATAAAGTTTTTTTTTTTTTTAAACTCATAAAACGATTTTCCAATATGTTGACGCAGCCCTGACTTAACTCACTTTATATTTAAACATGTGGCATACAAATAAAGCCAATATACAATAACCAAAATGTATTAAAATTAGTGACTTACTTCACTTTCATTTTAACCCCTCATATAATTATGCCTCCATCAGTTGGGCATACTTTTTTTATATTTTACACTTGCCTGACATTGCGACCAAATTACACATAATCAACACAATCACCATGTCTGTGGGGGCAGCGGTGGCCGAATGGTCAGACCATTCGCCTCCCACCAAGGCGATCCGGGCTCGATTCCCGGCGGGGTCAGTCGCCGGATTTTCGCATGTGGGAATCGTGTTGGACAATGCCGTTAGTTGGCAGGTTTTCTAGGGGATCTCCCGTTTCCCCCACCCTTTCATTCCGGTTCTGCTCCATACCCACCACATGTCACCCCTCACCAGCGCTAAAGACCGCAATGTTAAGCGCTAACCACCATGCCATGTCTGTACTGTAGTGTAAAGTAAATAGAATTTGAGGTATAATGGCAGATTTAACATTTTTCTGCTCAGAATTTCAAACAGGCGAAAAATAATAAAATTCAATTTAGCGACTGAAACCGAGCCTTAAATTAATTAGGTACCTGTTACCTGTATGCTGGTCCTGAGACAGCTTAAACAAACCTCTCTCGTACCCACGGTGTAACTTAGCCAGAATATTGTAACAGGATAAATTGGATAAATTAATTTGACTAACTGTATACACATTATATATACATAATATTACAATGCAGGGGTATAAATGAAATGCAGTTGTGAACATTATGAAAAACAATTGATTAATCAAGATTAAGTTACCTACAACCCCTATCACTAACAACACTTTTGTAAAGTTACAAATTTGGTTTTGAAAAATAATTTAATTATGTACTATTGACCAAGTACATGTCATATTTTGCGGGATTGGATATAAAAATATTACATTTGCTTTGAACACTATGTGGGTTGTGTGGTTGTGTCTGAATTCACTCTCTCAAGGACTGCTTTCATGTTGTGGAAAAGTGAATTTTGGGTGGGACAAAATATTACAGCCAAATTCACAGAAAGGCAACTATTGCACAATAGAATATAGTCATTAGCCAATGGCATAACCACTATCTCATTCATTGCAAGTTTTGGCAGTATGATCGTTATTACCCAAGCCTAAGTATTATTTTATTTTCCACAGCATAACTGGATGAGAAAAGTCAAGAGGTTTAATGGAATCCCAACAAAAACTACTATTTACGCAGTGCAATATAGCTGAACCATTAAATTTATTTAAAAGTGTAGGTTATTGCAGCAATAACAATGGTGTCAAATATTCAAACATGGCGTAGACTTACCAAAATTATTAACCACAGATGTATTTTGAATACAAAGTAAACAATGTCGCACAGTGTAGTAGTACTATATCTGGTCTGATTTTGCATTACAACCAAATAAATGGGTATATAATGTGTAAAAATAACTTGCGTTTTATGTCTAGTACAAGAAATCAGACTTTCATAGGTAAATTCCTTTACATTTATATCGTACACTCCTGAAATAAGTCATAAACCCTATCTTCCACAGCAAAAGCAGGCCAAAATCAGCTGTTTTGTTTTCGCCACACACCGGCAGTGTACAGAGTATAGCACACATTGGTTCTATCCGTATATATGTCGCTCAGTCCAAACCACGGCCGTAGAAGAACAGGTCTGGACACTAGACCCCCTTGTTGTTTGGCTGCTGTTCACCAAATTACCGAGAATATTGTGTTTTATTGGCGCTGCAGTTAGGGCGGTCGGACTCAAACTCTGCCCACTTCCTTCCCACTAAGATAAACAATTTATCAAAACATATTTTTTATCAATTTATGAAATACTTCCTTCGTTCACAAATTTAAGAAAAGGCTCCAGCAATCTTTATTTACTTTATAAATTTAACAATGGAAAAAAGTGGGCAGAGTTTGAGTCCGACCGCCCGAATTACAGCACCAAAAAGTACGACATTCTCAGTAACTTGACGAACTACAGCCAAACAACAAGAAGGTCAAGCAAAATACTTTGGTAGATAGGCGAGTGTTCAGACCTGTTCTTCTACGGCTGTGGTCCAAACAAAGCACACGCCAATCATAAAATAAAAAAGAGAGAACAATCCATAGATTACTGTAACTAATATGCGACACCCATCAGGCAGCTTTGTCTAACACAATTAGTGCGCTGAAGTTGTGGCCAAACATTTTGCTCAAAGTGCAACACATCTATCATGCAATGTACCTGTCGTAAACTGATGTTTTTGTTCATGACGATAAAAAGGGAGATGAGTTTTACCATCAGTAATGAAGATAGTCGTTCGTTACAAAGTGCTTCAAATATAATAAAAATAATACGTTTATTTATAGTGGAAGTTAAAATTTTTTTACTAATCATAAGAAGTTTTCCAGGAATAAATGGCTGTTTCACTGTGAAGTTTTAGTTACAAGAATATTTCATTAGAGGTACACAATACTTTTAAATTCAAAATTTCTCTGTTTCAAATGTCATCCATACATTCCATAACAAAAGAAACTTTGTAAGTTGTTGTGCAAGTATAAGTCTCCCAGTTTCAATTTTTTTCCAAAGTGATTTGAATTGAGTTTTTAAATTGATTACTAAATTATTCGTGAATGATTACCGTATTTACCCATGTATCACTCACATTGAGAGAGCGGAGAACCAAGATAAGATAGTGATATATTGTTCTGCAAAAAAGCACCACAGTACAACATATGCTCTTAAAAGTACAGACAACTGCCAACAGAGTGCAGTACATGCTGCTGCCGCTGCAGAGCATTTACATGTCGTGCAGTGCTGCACTCCCGCCAGCTTTCACTTTCACAGTCGTTGTTTCCAACACGTCAAATGGTGCAAAGCCAAATTTATACTTTTGTGCCTTAATTTAATTCTTAAGAAATCTGCCACAAAAAATACTTCACGTAATGTCAAAATATTTAGTTACTTTTTTAACAAAAATAACTAATGAAATTGTAACTCTTGAGAGTACATTGGAAATGTGGGGTGCGGGTCTTACATCGGGGCAGGTGGTACATGGGTAAATACAGTACGTAGTTACTTTCGAATGTTTGCAGATCCCTACAGTGCATATGTACGAATGACAATGTGGCAACAGTAGGCATGCATACTTGATGGTGAGGAGAAGGTGTGCTAAACAGTAGCGAGAGCTCACTGAGTGATGGTGGAAGGGTGGAGGTTGTGAGCTATGGCGAGGAATCGGTGACCTGTGGCAAAATCTGGTTGTGGCGAGAGGGTGATAAGAGTAGCAAAAGGATCAGTGAAAGATGACAAGAGGACAACGATGATTGTGATGAGATGAGGAAAGTGGCAAGAGGATGGGGGAATTGACAAAAGGATGGGGGAGGTGACAAGACGAAGTGGCAGCGACGGAGTGATGAGCGGCAGCGATGGGGTGATGGGTGGCAGAGACGGGGTGAGTGGCAACGATAGGGTGATGAGTAGCAGTGACTGGGTGATGATTGTCAAAGATGAGATGATAAGCAGCAGCAAGGAGGTGGTGAATGGCAGTAATGAGATGGTAACCAGTGGAAAGAGGGTGATGAATGGCAATGATGAGATAAGCATTGGCAAGAATGTGGTTAGCAGTGGCAGCAAAGCGGTGGTAAGCAATTTTGAAACTACAATTGAAAAGGGTCATTACCTACTTCTGTGATATTTTATTTAAAATAACACTGTACGTTAATTTGGATTACTGAACTTTACTTTTTAAAAAATTTTGTTATACAAGGACTTAATGCACTTTGAATACCATTTTTATATCTTGAAGAGTCAAATAAGTTGATTTGGGAGACAGACAATTCCAAAAACTGAGAGACATAATGTTATTTCAGATAAAGTACTCACTAAAAACCTCATAGAAAAATTAACCTTGATTGGTGATGTCTATACCTATACATATTCAATGATAATTATTATTATAACTAAAAAATTTTCAGGATTTTGTTTCTAAGCATTTTGTTAATCCAAATACCGAATTGCTATTACCTTGTGAAATGCAATATAATGGATACATTTCACAAAAATATTCTCTATCACTGGAAATACAAGATGTAAAAAAAATTATTTAAGTACTGCGAAAGAATATAAAAAAAAGAAATAAATTATACAAAAATATTCTTAATCATTTAAAAACTAAACTAACATAATATTAATAACCTCACAGTTTTTAAATGTTTAATAGCACAATCTAATTCAAAACGTTCTTTGAAATAGAATAGGCCTACTTAACTTTACTAAAGTTTGTACTAACCCAGCTGTAAAATATTTTGAATTCTCTAAAATAATATAAATTAAATGGCTTGTAATAGTTTCACTTCATTATGGAAATTTTTCTCAAACACTAAAATAATGTGGTGAAGTAAAAATTATGAGGAAAAACACAATATAGTCCAGCTCACTTTATGGCAGTTGTCTTAGTATTTCTTTTTACAGTTGTTTCCATGAAATAAACAGTGTTTTTCTCCACCACAAGTGATTTCTGAACACACAACTAGTTCTCAAACTGTGAAGTTTATCAATATTAAAAATTATTTTCATGTAGAAATTTGTGCACATGATAATCTTTAGAACTGTCAAAAAAATGGCACACCCACATGAGACAGACTATAAATGTTGCGCAAAAAATATTGCATAAAATGTGTATTGTGCTGTTTCTATAGTTTCATGTTTAATGTACAAGGAAAGTTAACTGAACAGCATTAAATACATTTCACAAACTCATGTATGTGAAGAAGGCACTGGCTGCAAGGTTAATCAATTAAATACATGGAAGGTTGAGATACTCACAGGCTAGTACTTCTTGATAATGACATACATACAAAGGGACAAACACATTGTGTCGCGGGTGCGCAGTTGCGTGACGTTTCGCTGGCTATGCCAGCTTCATCAGGCAGTGAGTTCATGCATACTGAGTAATGGTGGCAGTGGAAGTGTGGTTGGTTGCCCTAGTGGCCAAAGAGCAAACTAGGGTGTGTTGGGAAAATTCAAATTGAAGATATGAGGGGGTGTAGGGTGTTCTGGACCTATTATGGCGATTATCCGATGAAACCTGGGGGTTGTAGAGATTTCGTTATGTACTGATTTTGCCAGTTCCCAGTGTCTTAGTTCTGAGCTATTGTTTGAGGATGGTAGGGTTCTCACCACTTTGGTGCTGTAGCAGGAGACAAAAGTGTTTTTGTATATAGAAAAAGTAATTAACATACAATACAGTATAACACCAATTTAACGAAATTCTCTAAGTCAATGTTTCGTTAAATCTGACTTTATATTTTTAATACACACCCTGTCAAATCAAAAAAAAAAAATTTATAAATCCTCGGGCATGTTTTGGCAGAATGTAAGGTTATTTTTTAAAAAGTCTGTTAGCAAACAACAATAACATACCGCGTTACCATCATTTGGTAAATCACACCCGTTGAAGAAAAAAAACTGGCGAAAAAAACTTAAAAATTTTAGTGGGTGCACGTAATAGAATTAATCAATAGAGCAAGCTGCACTTTTGTGCATTCTGACAGACACGTGAACCACTATCTGTGTATTAACTCCCTTGATGTCCACCGCCGCGTTGCGTAGATTGGGTACCTAGATGCTTATTCACCCGCCAACCGCCACGGTGAGGATCTAAGCGCACACCTATTAGCAACACAACGTCGCTTGCTCGGCCATGCACGCTCAACTCAGAAGTCTGTCACAACCAAAGCTTTAAACGAATGTTAACAATTTTTTTTGTAAAAGTATTAATAGATTTACAGTACAATTTATATTCCATTTTATCAAACTTACTTTATAATTTCACACATTTTTTGGTTATTTTGTAAGGTTCCTAAAAATATTTTCGTTAAAATGCCATTTTCGTTATTCCAGAGTTTGTTAAATCAGGGCTGTACTGTAATTTAAAACAGTTTGTTGATGAAACTTTGATTGTATTTCTGTAAATAAACACATGTTTGAGTTAATATTTAAAAAAAACTGTAGAACTGCCGTATTTCTAGGCATGACAATAATTGACAAGCTGTATTATTGTGGAAATACGCCATTGCAATATTATGTCGCCCCAGAAATCTTAGAAGGAGACTAGGAAAGACAAATAACGAAGTACGAAAAACGAGAAAACAAGCCGAGTTGGCTGTAGTCAACACAACCACTTTTATTTCACCTGAAGACGGGAGCAGATGTCAGCTCCCGAAACGTCAATAAAAATCTGCCTTTGGAAATGTACTGTGTTCTTTCATGTCTTCATCGCTGTGTGTTGTCTGTGACGTCGTCGTTAACCTGTCTTGTGTCCATTATTGTATTCGTTCCAGTATTGTCTGTGCTGTCATAATTGTGATGTCCTGAGTTTTACACATTAGTTTGTTTTGTATTTCGACTTTTATTTTTGGTTGTTTATTATTATTATTATTAATTTTTTGTCCTTTATTTGTTATTGACTAATTCCTTATGGGATTGTTCATGTTCTGTTTTGGTTTATGGATGTGTGTACTACAGCCAACTCTGCTTGTTTTCTCTTTTTTCGTATTTCGTTGTTTGTCTTTCTTAGTCTCCTTCTAAGATTTATGGGACGACATAATATTGCAATGACGTATGTCCACAATAATACAGCCTGTCATTCTGACCCGTTGCACGAAACATTCAAAGACATCATGACAATAATTGTTGTTAACTGATACAATACCCACCAGTAATGTATCTAAATTACAGAATCACAATGGTGCGACAGACTCAACGTAAATAACTAAATATAGTCAGCTAATAAATATCGAGGCAAATGCACTGACATCACAGAAGCCTTGATGCTGAGATTGGCTATCTTTTGTTATTTGCATTGCACACTTTGCGCTGCTTCTATCACGCCATTGTAATTCCGGTATAGGAATAAACACCTCGGCCATGAAGTATCTCAAAAACATATTTCTGGCCAGCAATGTCTCTTAAGAATAAATTTCTGGCCCACCATTAGAAAAACGTAAAAACTTGTACCACACTGGATTAAACTAAAATGGAATCATCCTTTTTCTAAAATTTTATATGAGTCCTTGAAGTCAAGTGAAGAGATTTTGGTCAGCACTTAACACCTAGGTCTTAAACAGTAGTGAGAGGTGACATGATGTGATTATGGAGCAGCGCCAAAATAAAGGGGTGGGGGTAATAGGAGGTCACAGCGAAAACCAGCCGACCAGCGGCATCGACCGGCATGATTCCCACATGTGAAAATCCGGGGACCAACCCCACAGGGAATCAAAGAAAGATCGCCTTGGCGGGAGACAAGTGCCCTAGCCACTGCACCAACCGCGGTCCACATTAGTCCTTGAAGTATAAATTCAGTACTGTGATTATATTGGCATGCTTCTTGCTCAGTTACATTATTTTCGCAAATATAATGTGGTAATACTAATAAGAAACACATTTTAAAATTAGGTCAATAGCTTTGCACTGCAGTGCAAATAATAATTATGCCAGAAGATAAACTCTGGCAGTACAAATGTATATGTATCTTCATTCAATTTCAAAACTCACCATCAGATAAATTTTTGTTGTTAACGTGAGAGTTTGTATTATGCGCAATCGAAGTGCTTGATGGATGCTTCTCGTAGTCATACATGCTGTTCTCTTCCTCACACTTCATCACGTGTTTCTGAAACTCCTCTTGGAAGCCACCCCGCGACACACGCCTCGGCCCGGCGTTGATTCGTTTGGAAGAAGAGCCACTCTCCTTGTGCTTGGAAGAGTGCTGCTTCATTTCCTGCTTTGTCTGCTGCTGGGCGCCCGCAGAGTCAGGGACCCCCAGCACCTCCACCAACGACTCGCCTGACGCATTCTGCAGCTCCATGAGCTTTTCCATCACTCGAGCCATCTCCAGCTGTACCGATTTCTCAGCGTCTGCCGGCTGGGGCGGATCTTGGCCATCTGTCTTTGGTGCTATCGTCTCTTCCGCTCCGTCGATTGCGTGAATGCTGCCGCAGGGCTGCGGGGATTCCACTACCTGACACATGCAATACGCTGCATTATTAACATAACCTCACCAGACAAACTGGTCTTTGGACGTATCATCTCCTCACACAGATTTTACAAGAAGCAAATTTATAAAAGTAAAGCATTACACATATATAAATAACTTTACGTACATGCTTTACACACTAATTTTCTCCTAGATTAAAAAAAAGCAAAGATGTATACTTACACTTTTGAAAAACTGCACATTTACAAAATGACTAGTAAGTATAATTGACCGTTTCACTGGTAGGGTAGCCACTCAATGTCATTTTTACTAACAGTCAATCATATGTTTAAAAAATTTAAAGTTTTGCTGTTCGTCATACGTACACCAATAAATCTGACCTACTTTAATGCTATGTTTAGGTGAAAATAATTACAAGAGGTACCTAAAACTACGTTATCATAAAGGAAAACAGCTAAATTTGTGGCTTTAAAAAATAGTGTGAATTCTAGGGACACATGAAAACATTAGTAACAACCTTAAATTTAGAATTACAGATACTAACAGCAGAAAAATATTTTAACCACTGACTGAACTAAAAATACATTAGCCTTGACATAAATTGTATATTTATACAGAAATGCATAAGAAAATGTTGTATGCAACTTTGACATAAGAAAAATTTATATGACTAAATAACTAAATAAATAAGTAACTAAATGAAATAAATTAATAAATACTGCAAATAAAACAAATATAACTCAACACATCAATACGTAAATAATTTTTTTAGTGCTGGGACAAAAGCTGGTCCACTGATTTTAGTATAAAAATAAAAATCATTAAAATTTACTTCCTGAAAACTTGTAAATGATTTGAACGCTATGGTACCTCAATTCTTCAGTCCAGTGAAGTTAATTTTGACTATTCTTACTGTTGTGAACGCATGTACGTGGAAAGAGTGTCAATAGTACAACCAGACAGGTTAACAGTACACTAACAGTGATACACTACAATTAAAAATGATTGCAAATACTGTTGTTAATGGCCAAGGTCTTTTAGAATGTCAGGTGTCTGTTATAATCAAGCATTTTTTATAGCGAGAGAAGGTCATACCCTCATATCTCAACCTGATAGTAGTATAAAGTACTTTTTCTCCGAGCATCACTAACGGTGCTAGCACTGCATCAGATTCCAGCAATGGACACAAAGTTGTTTTCATGTTGCTATAATTGAATAAGGATTTCTAAAAAGAAATTATTCACCAATTTTGAAGTGACCAGCAATTGCATATTTACCTGTTGTGAAAACAGACTATTTACAACTAAACATTGTTACATAAACATCTGGCAAGGAATTTCGTTTATCACCACCTATTAATTGTGAAGACTCCTGGGAAGCAGATGAGAGGGTCTTTAAATACTTTAGGTTATAGTAAAAATATTTACAATACTGCACAGCAAAAATTTGTACGCTTAAAAAAAATATGTAGAAAGTAGTAGCAAAAAACTACTCTGGCACAACTTTTAAGTGACAGCCGAGAATGCCACATCAACACACAAGATTATAGTACGAACTTGAGACCCACAAAGAAGTATACTAGGTTCTGTACTCTGTAACCTGTATTAACAAAATATCCCTCACCCCATAGACTGAAACACACATTTTGGCATTCATACGAACGATACAGTTGTATACAGTCACTCCAAAAACATAGATCTTGCCCAACAATAAACACAGCGACAGCTGGACATTCTCCACACCTATTACCACCAATTTGGAGTGAAACTAATATAGGCAAGTGAAAGACACTGGATTATATGCGAAGGTACTAAAAAACCTAAACCTTTACCTTTTTTCAGGAGCCCATTCTCTTCCCTTCAAGAAAGAGGCTAAATAACTCGACAACACCACAGACACACAAAGCATGTAAGTAGAGCCCCAATTTAACAAACTCGGGAATAACAAAAACAGCGATTTAACGAAAGGATTTTAAGAATCTTCAAAAAATAACAAAAAAATGTATGAAATAACTAAGTACCTTTAATAAAACAGAATATAAATTATAATGTACTGTATTAAAAATTCTATCACTGGCGGCAGTATATATTCATTTCTTCGTAGATACGCTTTAACTGTCCATCGAGAAACAAAAAAAAAAATTAAAATTTGTTGAAAACTCTAACCGCAGGAATGACAGCCGAGCACACACGGCCGAGCACGTCAATGTTGCCAGATCAAAAACGGTTCAATTCCCGCACGCATGCATGCACATGCGCACACACACACACAAATGCACACACAAACACACACAAAGAGTGAGCGACAGAGAGAGACACAGAGAGACTGAGACAGAGAGAGACTGAGACAGAGAGAGAGAGACAGAGAGAGAGAGAGACAGAGAGAGAGAGACAGAGAGAGACAGACAGAGAGAGACAGACAGAGAGAGACAGACAGAGAGAGACATACAAAGAGAGAGACAGACAAAGAGAGAGACAAAGAGAGAGACTGAGACAGAGAGAGAGACTGAGACAGAGAGAGAGACTGAGACAGAGAGAGAGACTGAGACAGAGAGAGAGACAAAGAGAGAGACAGAAAGAGAGACAGAGAGTGATTTTGGTCAGCGTTTGACAGCGAGGTCTTTAGCGCTGGTGAGGAATGACATGATGTGAGTATGGAACAGTGCTGGAATGAATGGGCGGGGGAAACGGGAGATCCCCGAGAAAACCCGCTGACCAGAGGCATCGGCCGGCACGATTCCCATATGCGAAAATCTGGGGACCGAGCCCATCGGGAATCAAACTCGGATCGCCTTGGTGGGAGGCGAGAGGTCTGACTTCTTGGCCACCGTGGCCCCTGAGAGAGAGAGAGGGAGATAATCTTACTTGACAGCATTATAACTATCTTCAAAGGATAGGTTTCAAGTAACAACTACGTGTGGCCGATCTGTTTTGAAGCTTATCACACAGCTCGTGAAAGCTAATACATTTGTATGAAAAAGCAATTACAAATGCAAATAAAAGCAGATGCACAGTATTGAATTACTGATATAATGTGCACTCAACAAAATAAGTTTCGTTGATCATGAAACACAATGCAGTAATTATTTTAGTTAATATCTGGAGTGTTTAAAATTTCCGTTTTTTTGGGAGTTTTTCCCTTTTTCCCACAGACTGCAGAAAAAAAAAAAAAAGGAAATTTCTTGCCATCTGGCAACACTGGAACGCAAGCAACGCTGTGTTGCGTAACAAGCGTACGCCTAGATCCTCATCCTGGCAGCTGGCGAGAGAACGAGCATCTAGGTGCCCTGTCTCCAAAGCACGGCGGTGGACAAGGCAGTAAGTCATTCGCAGAATGCACTGCAATGCAGCGTGCTCTATTAATTCTATTGTTGATAGAATGGAGTGACGTCCAGCATGATTATTTTCTGTCACGTCCCACGATAAAATCAGTACATTTATAAAAAAATACGTAATTATTTATACAGACTATTTACAATGTAGTTTTTACTGTAAACATAAATAACTTGTTTCTCCGATGCTAAAGAAACGCTGTAGTGCAAAATGTTTTAGCGAGCAGACCAACCAGTTTGTTTCACGAGGACGGATACCTACAAGCTACAATGGAACCGCGCACCTATTTAATTATTTTACAGTTGTCTCACAAACTTTAAATTCCGTTTACACTGCAATTTTTTTAAACATTTTAATGGGAATTTCCTTTTTTTTTTTTGTTGGAGCAGCAGGCGGGAGGGAGATGGTAAGATTGACTGCTCTGCTGTGATAGTCATCACTTCTCGCGTACTGATGGCACGTGAGCGGCCTAACACACCATGCCCACACTTTTACAATGCTCCACTAGATTTTTTTTTTTTCACTGCTGTAGCTTACCTGTTTATGGTAAATGTGTTTTGTTATTGTTTTGAGCTAACATACTTTTTTTAAATTACCATAAATTCCGACGAAACATGCCCTAGGATTTAACTTTTTTGGGGGGAGGGTCAAAAAATATGAAGTCTGATTTAATGAATCATCTATTAAGAATAAACATTTTCAGGTCCCTTGGTATTTCGTTTAATTCAGTCTACTGTATTCAAGGCAGCTTTTCACCCTATGTTAAACTGTATTAACCAGAATGTTGGTCTGTAACAGCACAATGGTATCATAATTTACATGTCCCTTATCCCACCGTATCATGACAAAAACAGTCCCCGCCTGGTCAACATACAGCAGCTTCAGAGTATTAAGAATAAATTCCTGACGGCTGCTACTCATGGCCTCAGATAAACTCCCACCGAAGAACTACACAGAGAGTTACAGAAACCTACGTATGGTAACAGTCCTCATTAAAGAGAGTGCAGAGAAATTATATTCATCCACCCGAAAATCTGCCAACCCACTAAGCCAAGTGATTGGAGATTACGTCTCAGATATAAACCAAAAATTTAAGCTACCCAAGTCACTACTGGCACATAGACCAGAACAGTGACAAACACGTTCGATAAAACAAGTAAAATAACTTTTAACCTATCACGTGGCAATTACGAAATGTGATGCGGCGCAATCCTTTTCTGTAGTCTTAATGTTTTCCAGTAGGTTTATATACAAAATTACTTATGCCAATGCTCAGAAATGACTTGTATAAAATAACTATATGTTCAATTTACTGATACTAATGATGCGACAACTTAACTGAGACTCCCGATTTTGGGCGCCTGCCATCCCCTGTTCTATTAACTACCCTCACCCCCTACTTAATGAAAGTGATTGCATAGCCAATCTTCAGGGCAGTGGGGGCACCATGAAAGGCAAACATTTGCTCTGTAGTACCGCTAACAACCACACCTGCAACTGGTCAAAGAAAATACTGTGTGACCAAATGCTGCATATCATCCGCCTAACTAAGAATAAGCAACGTGCCTTCATTCTGGTGTACTGGCCTGGTGTTGGTCTGGTGTACTGGCCTGGTGTTGGTCTAGGTAGATAGGCCCTGGACTGCTGCCCACGTTTAGGCTACGACTACATTACCTCATACCGCAACTAGAATGCTACACAACTTGAGACTGTGAACAATAAGTGTGTAAGCTTCGCGCCCTCAGTCGGGTACAGTATACTGGCGTATTGTTGATCTATATAGGCAGGCCCCGAACCACCACACAGGTTAATCCACAATTACATTAGCTCATCCCATGTCTAGAAATGTTACACTACACGTGATTGTGAATTATGTGAGCATAAGCATCACGCTCTTTGTCAGATATACTGGCCTGGATTGGTCTCTGTATACAGGGTCCGCCTGTCTATGCCACGTCTACATTAGCTTGTCCAGCGTCTAGAAATGCCACACTGCATTCATTTTATATATATCTGTGTGTGTGTGTGTGTGTGTGTGTGTGTGTGTGTGTGTGTGTGTGTGTGTGTGTGTGTGTGTGTGTGTGTGTGTGTGTGTGTGTGTGTGTG
>PNEQ01055654.1:0-143898 GCA_003012365.1 Medauroidea extradentata
ACCTTGCTGCGCACACTCCACTCTACAGCGTGTCAGCAGGTGGTGTGCGGCGGGGTTGCCTAAGCTGAGTTTTCATTGCGCTCCCCTACGAAGACGGTACATTTCCGCCTACGGGTTTATAGTTAAAAAGTGCTTGTTTTGGCTCGTACTACCTGCCCTCAAGCGTTGTATCATGAATTAATATACACCCTGTATAGACTGTTCACGGTAAAGTGAGCACGGCTTAAGGTTTACTTTCAGCTGTTATACATTCATCCTTACTATTTTCAATATGAAAACTATCACGAAACTAAAAATCATTGTAAATGTTTCACCACACTGAAAACTAATAACTTTGGCCCCAATAAAATACAGTTTTTGGTTTTTAGAAATTTTGAAAAGTGCTCAAATTAAGGTGAACCGTCTACAACATATAACCCTTGCTCATTGCGGTCTAGTAGCGACACATGTAAATGTGACAATTCACATTAACATTCTTAAGGTGGCCGCCTGTGTGAATATATTTTTGCGCGTTCCAAGCCGAAAAGTGCGGAGGCAGTAAGAACAACACAGCAAGTGGATCACGCCTCTCCATGGCCTCTACGCGGAGGTCACTTAACAAGCAACTCGTCTCTATGAGGCATTTGGTAGTGACCTTATCATTTTATGACGTAATATTAAAAATAAAGGGGTATTGTATGCGCCTATACCTTTTAAAATGATTCTGCGCCAAAGTTTCCTTATCTAAAAAGAACCGCACCAACACACATTTTCGCCACCGTGAAAATAAACTTAAATGCAGGAGCAGAAATGAAGATTCACACGTGTAACGTTCTTTGAATGCTGTTCCTAAGCAGACATTACTTATGCAAGCTGAGCAATTTTCGAATAAACTTGTAACGGCCGAAGCTCAGCGCGCCATTACGCGGCTTGGGCAGATGGCCACCATAAAATATATTATTTTTTCTTTTTGTGACAATGTGTATCACATTCAAGCAGGATGCGATAGAAACAACGTATGAGATTTAAAATTGTTTACATGACTACTATAAGAACAATTTCTCGTGTTAAAGTTGTTGCTTATTATAATTTATTTAAATCAACGTGTTAAGGTTTGTTGCTTATCTATTGCTTGTATGCTTGTCATCAGTCTGTACTTTAGTATGCGGTACTATTACTATTATTTTTACTTAAGTTTAAAATTGGGTACTGGTCTAGTAGGGTGTACTATGTCTTGTCAACTTGTTTGTACTTGCCTTACCATTCCTGTGTGTCCCTCTGATGAGTACTAAGAATAATTATTTCACCTACACTACTATAACTTGCATAATGTTTGCCAATTGTTTTGTACGTGTCTGACCAATCTTACTATGTATTTTCTGATATTATTCAACCTACCATCGATATTCCTGAGCAAGTGCATGCAGAAAGATCCGTACTCGAGCTATGCTCCATGGGACTAAACTTGCTTGAGTATGTGCGATAATTGTGTGTAATATGTTTTGTCAATAAATCAAATCAAAGTCAAATGCCATCATAATAACTTACTGAGACAATTTAATAACAAAATACCGTTACATGCAAAACTGTCAGGTGAGACAGATCTGTTCAGTGGCAAGCAAGAAGTCAAGCTGACATTTCCCAACTAAATTTGAGCTACCCAACCGTATCGCCTTCCTTCAAAGAACTGCAAGCTTGAAATTCTGAATTACGTGTTAACCAAACCAAACAAAAAAAAAAACAATAAAGCGTACACCTAGGACTAAACTCAATTATTAGTCATAGTCATAAATAAGATATATAGTCGTCTTCGGTTACCGACACCTGTGGCTTTAGTCTCGCAACCAACGGAAATTAATACACTATCGAATGTTGGTCAGGACACATGGAGTTGTGCGTTTGGGACACGGAAGCTCGGAAGCAATAAGAAATACTCTGACGTACGCGCCTAATGACACATCGCTCCTACTGGCAAGGTGGTAAACTAGCGTTCAGTGATAGAAAGTCTGTACGAACTTACATTGTAGACATCTTTATTTGTTTTTCATCAATCTGGGCAGCAGATGTGAATAGCTATGCGAAAATGCCGTTTGTAGGCACGTTCGAGAGCGCACTCGAAAGTGTTATTTTAAATGCGCGTGGTACTTTAAAAATACCTCATAAACTATTTCTTAAATGCAATTATTTTCGTAGAGAGATGCGTATGGAATACTTACAAAAGTTTTACGGATATTTCTAAACCACTGTATTTGATAGAAAAAAGTTATTAAATAACAATAGTTTTACAAAATCGAGTATTACAACCATAACAAATTTTCTCTGAGGGATAACGATACCAATTTAATAGTTGCTTACCTAAGGGCGCCGCCTACCCACGCGTGAGAGGCTCAAAAGCGACGAAGCAATAAGGTCGACCTTGAAGCGCGCATCAAATGCCGCGTCGCCTCAACGAGCCAAGCGCTAAACTAGGGTGCAAGGTTCCCGCCCAACGGTTTTTACTGTGGGACATTGAGCGGTGACCATATCATTTTATTGGTGGAAAGTATGCAACTAAAGTCAGTACAGGTCGTAATCTGAGTTTCATATACATCCGATTAGTACATTTTGAAGTACGGCACTTTGAAAAGGCTGTTTTTGACCATGTTGGAGGACTAAGAAACAGTGCTTTTAATGAGCGTGGCGTCTTAACAATGAGGTTCCGAACTTGTCTGAAGTTTGTTTTATTTTCGTTCGTTGGTACAATGGGCATACATGGGATATTTTTGTAGAAAAAACCTGTTTACGAACACACTGCAACGCATTTGAAGCGTGGGGTAGGCGACCGCCTTAAGTGCTTGGTCCCGTGTTTCTACACGTTTAACGTTAACTATTTTTTAAAACATAAACGGAAGCCGATATCGTAAAATCGCTCTTTAACTTTGTTGTAACTGGTTTTCACAATATACTCTTTATGTGTCGAGACAGAATACAACATAGTGGTAGTTAATTATTTAAATAGTGAAATTTCGATATAATTGATAGCTAAAATCTTTATTCCGTTTGTCTCGAAAAATTACACTACATAGTAAAACCAATTTGTAACAAAGTTACAAAGTAATTTTACGATATGAGCTCTCGTCTGGGTTTTAAAAAATATATCTCTCTGAAAAGCCGAGAAACTCGGGCCTATGCCTTTATGATTTATGGTCGTGGGCCACAGCTTTATGAGGCTACTGGTGGCTCAGAGCTACAAACTCTCAGCGAACAGGTTGTAGAGACTGGTAACTGTAGTGGCGTCACGGGAGAATTCATGCAAGGACAACACAATGCAACCTATGTGTGAGTGCTAGGAGTATGCTTCATCACGACAGCCAAGTTCTTCGTATCTGTTGACTGGCGCTGCAAGCTCTCAGCGAACAGTGTACGGGTCAGTGGCAGCAGGGGTTCGTGAACGCAGTGTGGCCATCCTGAGCGGCGAGTTGCGGGCATTGTACGAGAGAGGGATGAGTTATAGGGGTGGGCGGCGGCCCGGCAGGGAGGCTCCTTAATGGCCGGGCCACGCCCTACCCGCAGACCGCCGAAAACTCGCCCTCCCTGCCGCTCCACCACACACTCCCTGCGCCAAGCTTATGTCCGACCTCTGAGGCGCCGAACAAATGCGCGAAGAAACAGTCTTTCAACTGGGGCACGTCATTAAGATCAGTGTAAAAAGTCTTATTTTACTCTGAAAATTGGTTAGGAAGAAATGATATCAGTATTGAGAAACGGTGGAGCAACGGAAGCACATTAAGGTAAACCCGCCGGCTGACGGAAATGCCCATATGTTTTCCACGTGTGATAACTGTAGGACTCCTTAAGAGTGCGCCGTAGATAAATAAACGTTGAAAACCCCAATTGATTTTTTAGCTTTTTTTCGAAGCCAATATGGATAACATACTCAATGGCAATCCTAGATAACGGTATTTGTCAACGTTCTGAGTAAATATTTATCCAGAATGCTGATTCGTTACACGTGATCTCTTGCGTCGCAGTAAAATGCTCCAGGTTCCGGCGTCAGAGATTGTGCCTCAGAAGTTCGTAACACTGGAAACAACATTTTTTAAAACGTTGACTTAAACTATTGTTTAGGATTGCTAATGTTTAATTTTCGCAAATTTGCTTAAAAAAACCTACAGTTATAGATTAATGCTTTTAGCGTTGAATTATGTACCACGCCCTCTTAAGGTAACATACCCAGATCGACCTTAGAGGGGGGTGGGGAGAGAGAGAATGGTGTTACCTCTTACGCTACCGACCAGCGCTAGAGATCTGGATGTTAAGCACTGACCAAAATATCTTTATTCACTGACTCTTAACGCCACCGCGTCAGCCCAGCTATCCATAAATATTTTTTTACAGAGGCCACTGCTGTCTGCTATTTACTAGTACCTTTTGTTCAAGTGCAAAGGCGACCGAATATACATGAATCATAATTCCAAAAACTTGTATGGTGATTTGGTTATGTCATAATAAATGCATTACGCTGCAACCAACGGCAACGAATACAGTAGTAAACTATATTTTTATTTATAAATCGTTATTTACATACACACATACTTATTGAAGTCCGACCACTTTTCTCAGCATTTAGAGTTCCTGGCTGGTGAGCCAAGGGTCACGGATTCGATTCCCAAACGGGGAGGTCAATATTTACAGTTGCCTCTGTGTGATCAGGACTGCATAACGATTCCACGCCAGGTTTATGAGATATCGAGGATATCGGGAAAATACCTTTACCATTTTTCATCCTGTAGTAGGGGCCTACGTTGCTAGGAATAGCGACCCTGAATTGTCCATAGCTATTTTAAATATAAAATTAACTCTTCTGCCAGCTGCAACAATTAATATGCGCGTGCACAATATCACAGCAGTTCTTTATCGTCTTGCCTTACACGGGATTCGAACCCAAAACCTCCTACCAATGTTCCAAACACCAACGTCAAAATAAGTAATCAAAATTCCTAAAAAAAAAAAAAAATAGAAATGTATTATATACAGGTTCGTACCTAATGAGGTATACGTATCAATAGGACGACAGAAAGTAACAATTTTTAAATTATTTCTCGTGGTCATGCTTCTTTTTCCCTGAATTTCTGGAACATTTTTCATCATTTACCCCTTAAATTGTCGAATTAAAAAAAAACTTGAAATAACTTTATAAGTATTTACGTAGGCCTAAGCTTCATTCCTGTTCAAAATTCACCTCGCTATCTCAACACGTTTAAAAGATACAGATGATTAATTGAAACAAAATTTTATTCGTTCAAGGCCTTAAAGGATGAATTTCTAAAAATACTAAAACCTTTTTTGAGGTACAGCATACGTGTATGCTTCATTCTGAAGGATAAATTACCTCGTTATCTAAATGGGTTTTAATGTTATCTAGGATTCATTGAAAACACA
This sequence comes from Medauroidea extradentata, assembly GCA_003012365.1. Taxonomy (NCBI): domain Eukaryota; kingdom Metazoa; phylum Arthropoda; class Insecta; order Phasmatodea; family Phasmatidae; genus Medauroidea; species Medauroidea extradentata. Next base: position 5,401 of record PNEQ01055654.1, read on the forward strand.
TTTAAACCCTTTTCATCCCCTTTCATTTTCGGATTTCAAAAAATCCCTTTTTAGTGCTTTATTATGGCGTAAGGATAAGCCACCCTCTAAATTTCATGACTCTAGGTCCAGCGGTTTGAGCTGTACGTTGATGAGTGAGTGCCGAGCACTTTAATTTACATATTTAGGTTTCCAGTATATGGAAAAGAAAATATATGTTCTTCTGTTTTTATTTAGTAGTGTTTAGCTTCCTCGAAACCATTGTCTTGTTTTTACGGTAAATTTGGGACGCTTGTGGCTGAATTATGAGTGAATGGTATCATACACTATTTACGCATGGTCTTGAAATGTTAGTCATCTACAGACGATGTCTATTAGTTCAAATGAGTAGTACCATTTGCTGCTAACTTCTGATTACTTGGACAGGTGGGGGGAAGGGGGAGTGGTGGCCGAATGGTTAGAATATTCGCTTCTTACCAAGGTGATCCAGGTTCAGTTCCCGGCCGGCTCGGTCCCTGGATTTTCGCATGTGATCGGCGGGTTTCCCGGTGGTCTCCCGTTTCCCCCTCCCTCTCATCCCAGCGCTGCTTCATACTAACCTCATGTCATCCTTCACCAGCGTTGAAGACCTCGATGTTAAGTACTGGCAAAAATCTCTCACTCACTTCTGTTTACTGGGGCGTCACAGTGCTGTAATCTTTCTTCATGACACAATTCAATACCGTTAACTATTATGCATGCCGGCTCATTATAACGTGTAAATATATGGAGCAAGCCATCACTGCTTGTCTTTCTAACTATTTGCTAGTAAGAAGCGTGATGGCAATTGTCAACGTATAGACCCTCAATATTAAAACTTAATTTTGTATAATATGGTCAATAAAATATGTTGTGTTCCTTACAGAAACGACTAGATACTTTATTTGCAATTCAGAAGCTATACAACTGTGTCTGAAGTAAGGTCAAGTACAGTATTTTACAGATTTACTCATTTTTTGGTAGTGCAAAAGTGTTTGTATTTCTTCAACCTTCAAAGAAGGCATTGGCATATCTATTGTAAATTGTTGGACTTTGTTTGTAACAAAATACACAGTCTTACAGTTTTATGACTTATTTTTAAGCTATATAGATTAAGTGGGCCGCCATGTTGACAGCATAGCGACTATATAACAAATGTGAATGAAAGAACAAAACAATTCATTGTACTTCTATTCACCGAAAACGTTACTTCAAGTCCAATTTCAGAATCGCAAATATGTAAACAAATAAACAACGTATTATGATGTATTGCTTGACCTGCGTGGTTTTAACTACAACAGAGCTATGAAAACGTGTTTTGATTAGAATTCATCCATCCATGTAAAGATGTTATTTAAATTTTGTAGAGCAGTTTGAAATTATGCCTGGGCCGCGCTGCTAGTTTGTAATGCTAATAACAGTAATAAATTGATGTTTTTATTTTTTTGAGTGGGGTGTTTCCTGTGTACTGCCTTTCCAGTACAGACTTAAAATACGTTTTAACAGTTTCTCGTATCTAGTAGCGAAAAATTTTAAATTTAATATCGTAACTGTACTGGCGGTGAAAAAGTTCCGAAAATGATAATAACCGGTTGGATTTTATAGAGAACTTTAATTTCCTGTTGTATGTGCAGGCCTACGTCGTTCGCGTACCACACACACTGCAAATAATCAAGAATAATGGAATATAGGCAATTATCTTAAGTAGGTGATGTTTTACGCGACAAAGTTGTTCATAGGCGGATTAGCCAGATCGCTATGTTTGCAATATGTGGGATGCTGGAGAAACATACTCTAATCAGCATCAGTATAGCCTTCACGCCAATAGTAACCGTAAAACATAATGTCAATTTTATTTGGAACAATTGCTCGTCTCATATATGCAGGTATTTTCCATGCATGGCAGCGGGAAACGACAATCGTACCGCGCCGAAGGAACGTAATCTTTCGAGTTGGGTAGTTGTTGCTCCGGAAAGCAGGCGGTCCATATCTATAAACGTAATCCCAGTCATGTACGCAGCGGGTGGGACGCGGGGCCGCCGGAGGGGGTGAGCAGTAGGTAGAAGGGTGATGTGGGGGAAGGGTGGCAGCCCGGGTTTCAAGAGTGTGGCCCGGAATGTTGGATATCGAGGACGCGTGGTTTAGATCGCGTCCCTGCCGCGCCAGATAACGCAGCTCCGTCGCTCGCGTAAACTGTCGCCATCTCGGCAACCCGCACAGCAGGCAGTGGTTGCGGGTGGTATTCTTGACCGAGGAAAGACAATTTACGCCGTGGGAAATTACATTTTGCCGTCTACATAGCTCCGTTACGTTAAGAAAGTCTAAAATCAACATTGACTTTTGGTCATAGTGGGTTTCGTAACACATGTAAACCTATCAGTTACTTATAAAATTCTTTCGGCTAGCTGAGAGGGTGTTCGACATAAATTAACGCTTATCACTTAGTATTAAATCTGCAAATTTGCATATTTTAATAAGTCAATTTAAAAAATAAAGTAACCACAATGATAGTAAATAATGCCTTCCGAGTTTTCGAGTAAATATATATTTGTTAATTAGGTGAATTTGATTTTAACCAGACGTAAAGGTGAAATTTTTAACACCTTGGGCTTTCTGAATTGACCAGAGCCGCTAATGATTTATAAAGTGAAATAAGTCGTAGTAACAGTTAAGCATTTATTTTACGAGAAGTGTTACCACGATATTCTAGTTGTAATCATGTTAGATGAACATGAACGGACATATTCAATGACCCAACTGACAATAATTACAGTAATTCACCCGTATGCGGTGAAATGAAGCAGCAAACGTATGGATGTTTGATAATATAACTTTTCGCATGGACAGTGTCAGTCATAATTCGAAAATTAACCGCTGATTTGACCCCGGCACCAGTGCACTGATATTAAGAACACTTAAAGAAAATATGAGAAATGAGGCATTTGGTCAGCACTTAGTGGCGAGCTGCTGTGCACTTGTGAGTATGGCAGGACGTGAGTATGGGGCAACGGCAGAATGCAAGAGTAGGGGAACGAGAGTACTCCAAGAAAACATGTAAGCCAACGGCAGCATCCTTCTCACTTTCAAAAATGTGTAGCAACCCCACCGGGAATCAATCCCGGATCGCCGTGGGGAGAGGTGAGTGGTCTGCCACTAAATCATTTCGGTCGCGTAATTTAACAGGTGCGTTGATCGAAATATACATTCGGTGGGATATTACAGACTTGCATTTTTGTTTCAGAGTTGCGTGGTAAACCCGTTTGGGTTTGCAAATATTGAGAAGGGAATTGTGTCAGTTTGTTTTCCTGCTGTAAAACTAGAATTGAAATAATCAATGTTGCATTTTTATTTCATTTATATAAAAACGTAAGTTTCAATTGCTGAGGATATGATAAGCAGTTCAACCTATTTAATAATGATTGCCAGCGAAATTTTTTTCTTTTAGTCATGAAAGAATGGTAGTAATTAGACGCATGTGTGCCGGCTGTATGTAGTTCAGGGTAAGTATCCACTTAACTCGCTGTCACTCACATGTAGCGATTATGTAAGCAGATCTTTCTCACGTTATAACTGCAGGCGTATTTTGTTTAACGGAACATCTTCCTTGATCGTAATACTGTCGAAGCGGACCAGTACTTCTAACCTCATAAACTATTTTAACAAAATAATATTGCTATTGCCTCGACAGGTTAATGATGAATTATTACGTTTTCGCGCTATTTAACAAAGGCTGGAGTGAATGGCATTGTTAAACATGGCTCTCAGGGCTGACTGTTACTCCACTAGGGAAGCATGCTATACTACCTAATATACGAATTAGTAACTGCTCTTGTAGTAACAGATTTAATTTTAACACTTAGACTAGTAATAGTGATATCTTGAAATTCTTTGAAAATATACTTTTAACAGCTTGGAACTTATACATTGTTTATTATCTGTAACAAAAATTCCTGTTGTCGTTAAAAATATTTTACCTGATATGTTAAACAATACAATACCAGAGAGTTGATCTTATGTGCTCTATTCAAGCAACATACGGAATGGATTAAAAGTTCCACGTTTACCTGTTGATGACTCGTGTATTTCGAATACATTCTGTACCAAAGTACAGCCATTTTTGGACATCTGGTGTGAGTTATTCCTTCAGTGTTTGGGGAAATCACCCTTGTTGTATTTTTAAGCTTCTCTTTATAGAAAATACCGTAATATAATAAATATATTAATTTATAAACTTTTAGAAACTATATAGCTAATTATTCTAGGTATTGTTTTAAATCCAATGCGTGTGCGAACTTCAGTCCTTGTACATTATCCCCTCTGTCTAAAGATATTAGACCTCTGATGATGACACGGCAACAAGAACTTAAATTCGTTTTTACTAGTATTAGCGTTTTTTGAGAAAGCTGGCAAGATTTAGTTGCAGCAACAAATCGTGATGGGAATGCGTTGTTTACTTAGAGATTTATGGAAAAAACAATGTATTCTTGTGGCCTGTGGCTGGCGTTTCTTGGCGTATTCCCAGACACGTGGAGAAACATCAGTTGGCCGATTAAGGCGCCTTACGTTGTCAAGAATAGCTCAGACGGGCACAATTTCACCAAGGCAGCCCACTTCCCTCGACCGGGATTCCAAAGGAAATCATTCGTGTTTAAAATATTACTTCCCTGCTACAAATAAAAATAATACACTTTTGATGTTGCGGTTTAAAGAAAACAATTATAATATAATGAGGAAGAGTTATTGACCTAAATTCCATGTTCAGTGTGATGAACATCTATTTTTATGACTTCATATTTTGCTTCTGCATAATATTTGTATTAAAATAACAGCTAAGCCTAATTTTAGTTTAGGGTACATACGAATTTGAGATATCGTGTCATTAATATTGCACACGAACAAAAAAAATATTCACAACAATCTCATATAACCACGATGAATTTTAACCATTCGATATGCCAAAAATAAATAAGAAACTTTTCCACAATGCTGCAGATATTTGTAATATTGTCAAAGTTTTTATAACTTTTTAACCAACAGTGATTTTTTTATTAGTTTAAGACCGGTAACGTACAGTCAGAACACTAGCATCCATGAATTGAACATTCTAACTGACTGAATTTAACTTTATGTATTTAAAGTCGTCTATATTCACTCCCAAGGCTATTCAAACATATTTGTAATAACAATTTAGTAATGCAAATTGCATTCATTAACATAAAGGATCCGCTCAGAAGCAAGAAACTTAGGGTTGTGAATTTTTTATTTTTATATTTGTAAGGCATTTCTTATTTGATTAGTAAATGTGAAGATTGCAATAGCGTTTGTTCTTCACATTTTGTGGATGTACCGGTAGTGATGAGGATCGTTAGTTTGGATACCTGCCTTAAGGGCGCCGCCTACCCGCGCGTGAGAGGCTCAAAAGCGACGAAGCAGTAAGGTCGAGCTTGAAGCGCGCATCAAATGCCGTGTCACTTCAACGAGCCAAGCGCTAAACTAGCGTGCAAGGTTCCCACCGAACGGTTTTTTCTATGGGACACTAAGCGGTGACCATATAATTTTATTGATGGAAAATCTGCAACTAAGTTCAGTGCAAGTCGCAACCTGAGTTTTACATACATCCGGTTAGTACATTTTGAAGTACGGCAGTCTGAAAAAGCCGTTTTTAGCCATGTTGGAGCGCTTGGTAACAGTGTTTTTAATGAGCGTGGCGTCATAATAACTAGGTTCCGACCTTGTCTGAAGTACGTTGGTACAATGGGCGCACGTGGAATATTTTCGTAGAAAAAATCTGTTTACGAACACACTTAACCGCATTTGAAGCGTGGGGTACATAATTCAACGCTAAAATCATTAATCTATAACTGCGGGTTTCTTGCAGCCAATTTGCGAAAATTAAACAGTAGCAATCATAGACAATAGTTTTAGCCAACGTTTTAAATAAAATTGTTTCCAGTGTTGCGAACTTCTGAGGCACAATCTCTGACGCCGGAACCTCGTGCATGTAACTGCGGCGCAAGAGATCACGCAAAACGAATTAGTAATTGTGGATAAACATTTACTCACAAAGTTGGTAATTTCCATTATCAAGGATTGTCATTGAGTATTTTATCCACATTGGCTTAAAGAAAAGCATAGAAATCAATTGATGTTTTCAGCGTTTATTTATTTACCACGCATTCTTAAGGGTGCGCACTGTGCAATGTGGCGCTACGGCGACACTTTGGACTCACATTCGGGAGGACCCGAGTTGATCCCCGGCTCCGGCCATCTTGATTTCTGTTTTCCATGGTTTCCTGAAATCACGCCAGGCGAATGTTGGAATAGTTCCTAACACAGGCCATAGCGGACTCCTCTTCCAGCTCTTGCCATTGAATCAAGTTGTATGATTACCTTAAAGGTGTTCGATAGATAAATTAACGCTAAAATCACGTCTTTGAAATTCAGTACTACAACAACAAACATAGATAGTAACATTAACCAACTGTATAAGCTAACATTTACCCAGAATAAAACATTGTATGGTCAGTTTCGCGTCATTTAAGAGTCGGAAATCGGCGTTAGCGATTGTTGTTAAAAATGCGTTACTTGAGATCATTTTTTTGCTCAGAAAGTTAGTAAATCCTTTCGTCTAAGGTTGCTGTTGTTTTTAATTTTGCGAATTGGCTTCGAGAAACCTACAATTTTAAACTGATTTCTTTAACGTTTAATTATGTACTATGAACTCTTAAGGACCCTGCTTACCTGAGAGCCGTGACGTGAGCAAGGACAGGGATTTACAGGTTAAATTATATTCGGCGATGCTCAGTCGTTTTTAATGACGTTGATTTCTTATATGAACCATATTCGGCGTCAAAAAGAGGATATAATTTCAGAAATAAATAATCAAGTAAGAAATAGGTTTTTTTTTATAATGAAGATATTTATTTTTACATAGTTTTAAAAATATTAAAAAAAAAAAAAAAACACTCTAAAGATTCTTTGGCATTGTTGGCCTTGCCGAGATGAACACAAAGAATAGTTGGTGGCAAACATGTCGGTTTGACTGAAGCCGCACAGAATATTATTTAACATTAATTTCCTTATCCTTACTAGCGCTAGGACTCCGAGGTTGGTAGCGTAACTGTATCAAACCAAGGTGCCAAGAGAAGTTGGGAGTAATAAAGTTGTCTTCTGTTAGAGGTTGGGTAAGTGAACTGCTACGAAATTAAAAATGTTCTTCCACTACACATGTACGCGTATAACTGAACAGAAATGTTCGCATCAAATTGTGAAATATGTTTACAGACGATATCAATGCCTTGTTAAATTACGGTAATCTAGTTTCCAGTCACTTAAAACAAATTATTCTTGCTGCATAGTTGCTCTAATCTTGAAAAGTCAACATCACTTGGCGAACTCATTATTGCGAGTTACAAGGTTAATGTAAATTTGGGCGTGAGACAAAAGAATGTCCGACGAGCAAAAATAAATAATGTAATGAAGGATGACTTAAAAAAAAAAGAAGCTTCAGCTTACCACGAACAGCCTAGAGGCTAGTTGCGACGACTCACGAGCAAGAGGCGAGTTAAATTGTTCGTACCACAGTTGACCTTGGCCGCAGAACAGCGTTGCTGTGCACGTGTCGACTAGGAAACTGAGAAGTTCAGCTGTGTCTTGGGAACTAAGATGGCAGAACTCCTTCATCGTTCAAGAAATCGTCGTAGAGGAACTGCATCTCTTCTCCAGTCTTGTATCTTCTCAAAAGATAAACGAGAAAGGGCTTTGTGTTTGGGTGACATATCTTCTGCTTCGGAGTTGCCTATTTCCATTCACCAAACATAACGTATGATTTGTGAGCTTCTCATGATTTATTCTACAAAACACATAATTATGAACAAAAAAAGTTACACGAGAGAAAAAACAAAAAGGTAACATAACATTTAGTTGGTTTGAACAGCATAAAAAAAGTGCATAGGTTACAACAACTCCTCTATTTATAACAAACTAGTTCTGGACATATGAAAACTGCAGCTTCTTTGTAAATTCTTTTTTTTTAGTGACAAGCCTTTTCGCTGTTCTGTGATCCTGGGACAGTAGATATTGTGCAGCGATCGTGCATTTATTTGTGAGAAGATCATTCACTCGCTGATGAATTTTTATAACTCCCAAGAAGCTTACACGCTTGTGTCCCTTGAAATCCTCTTCAGATATTTTGAAAATTATCTAATGTATACGTACATCCACTTACTTCATCAACAAATTGCTTTGCCTTGAGAAATAAAGTGAAGTGAAGAGATTTTGGTCAGTACTTTACATCTATAGTTCATCCGCCGAGCTGTGAGAGTTGTGGTTTGTAAACAAGCGTGCGTGATACTAGTATACGCGGTAAGGGGTGTACAAGCTACTAACCAGCGCGCGTGGCTGCAGTGTGACGAGAGTTCAATTGGTGACTGGTTAAGCGAATTTTCGTATTGTTTTCTGATAGTGTTTTAATCAGACGAAAAAACGTCGGCTGTAAATGTGTTTCACTGTTACAATCGAACGTAAGTTAATACATGTACGCCCAACTAGGACTGTTATGTACTGTTTATTCACTTATCTATCGTATATCGTGATACATACACTGCATGTTTGGCACAGTAATTATATCTACTACACGTGCAACATGAATTATAAAAATTACATCTTAACTTCGCATAATGCTTGTGTATATATTATGTGACGGTTTTGTCAAACGTATGATGTAAAATATCGTTACTGTGGAATTAATGTATTTAAAAAACTATTTGACGGGTTCCATAACACTGTCAGTTACACAATACCGACGGTTTGATAATAACGAGGGCTTTGATAATGTTAATGAATGACTATTACTTAATTACATCGATCAGTATCGTAGATATTATCGAGCATCGTTATGCACCAAACATGGAAAATGTCAATGTCCAGAATTATCAGTATAGCTAAATATGTAACAACCCTACTGTCAACGAGTTTTTACTTACTCTGTCCCTAATCAGCTAACAAGGATATTATTCTCCGTGTTTTTCATCAGGTGACGTACGTTTGTCGTTTCACATGTTATTGTTAACTTAACGTTCCTGAATAGTTGCAATATGTGTGGCAATATTAGTGTCGATTATTTTATATTTCTTCGATAGCGCACGGGTATGACATTGTCGTCTACCTGTGAAATAGGAGTTTATATCAGGATTTCTGCATTGTGAACCATGCTGGATGATGTCGCTGTTCAAAGAGATTTATTGGGGTTCTTCATACCTATCCCATTCACACTCATAGGTTCCCACGATTTTATGTGTTCATACTCACCTAAATACAACCAATTAGTTCATGGCATTTAACGCTCAATACCTGTCTGCCACTACACGTGGTGAGCATTCCGGACACCCCTGATTACAAGCTGCAATCACATGAACACTGCGTGTTTTCATTGACAGACCTTACCGTCGATCACGTGCAGGGGTAACATAATGTGAGTATGGAGCAGCGCCGGAAACGTGCGGGTGAGACGGGAGATTCCCGAGTAAACCCGCCGACCAGCGGCATCGTCCGGCACGATTCTTACGTGCGAAAATCCGGGAACCAACACCAGGAATCGAACTCGGATCGTCTAGGTGGGAGGCGAGAGATCTGACCCCTCGACTACCGCAGTCCCTTGAAGAGTAAAATATCAATAATGTACAGTGTTTAGTTGCAGTGTGCACAAGTAAACTGAGATATATATTTCTAACTTTAATTTTATATTTGTAATAAATTAATAACCTGCTTTATGCAACAATATCACTTCAGGAATATTTTCATTTACTTATAAATTATAGTAACTCTAAACAGTTTATACATTATAGTAACTCCAAACAGTTTATAAATTATAGTAACTACAGACAGTTGGTTTCGTGTTCTTGGAAACATTAGGACACAAAAATAAACAACTGTATGATAAACCCGCAGAACCTGCAGAGTGACTGAGAGAAACAAACAATGGTTTCAGTTAAAACAATTGCCCTGCCAACAATTGTATGAAGTTCTACAGGGATTTTAATAATCCAGAAGCACGTATTGCTCGTAATTCAGGAATATTTTGAAAGTTTATCAGAATAAGGTTGGCTTCTATTTTTAATATGTGGGAGTGTTAACAAGCTCAATTATTAATCCGCATCTTCAGCTTTCCCCTGGTAATACAGCTTCGTATTATATACAATCAGTATAGAATATAACCATTCAAATCTCGTTAACTGCTACCTGTGTGTATGTTGCAGTTACCTACCAAATAGCTGTGATGTGTTTACAATAACATTTTCTGTAATCTCAATGATGTCCTGTTCTTGGTACCAATATTTCATGAAGTTCGATTACTATTTTTTGCAGAATAGCTTCTATTTGTCTGTTTCAGTACATCAGTTAACAATTTCATCAGTTAATCACGATTTTCAAAAATCGTACTTAAAATAATACATTGCATAAAAACTATTCTTAAAACAATCGCCAAAGTTTTCAAGCCACAAATGTCTGTATCACAGATGAAATTTAGTTTCTTCAAACAGTTTCGAACATCCACGTCAAACTATTGTACGTTTAGGGATTTATTTAGATTTTCAGACAGATTTAAGCTCTTCGAATGACTCAGTGATATAGTAACACATGTTGTGCAGTTAAAATTATGTAATTTTAAATTAAATTCCTTATTGATAAGAGATCACGTGATAAACAATATCGTATCTGTATTATGACAGGGGTTGGTTGCCCTATTTAAGCAGAACAGCCCTTTTTGTCGTATTTCATACAAAAAAATTTTCTTTGTCTTTGTGAGGTTGCAACAAAATTCTAGTTTCAGGGAAAGACTAAATTTTGGGTTGTACGACATACTTTTTTATGTGTTTTGGCACAGTAGTATTTAATTTCTTAAAATAATCCATGCATTACAACATAATTAATTTAACTGGCATAGACATTTTCTAATCGCTGTTTTCTAAATGATTTATAGCATGTAAAATAATTTTTTGCTTAATTTTTTTTGTTTTGTTTTCAATGTGAAGAAAAACAATATCCTCGCGTGTGTACGTGCATGATTGGGAGAGAGAAAAAGAGAGGGACAGAGAGAAAGATTAAAAAATAACACTTCCTTTTAGAGCTGGTAGCTTATGTGTGGTGAACAGTAAAATACTGCCATGTTTTTTTTTTCTAATTCAGAAACATAACGTTTGTCGGGCCTAAATCTGAATTTATTGTTTGTATGTTGCAATCGTTATATTATTATAGCGGTAAAAATGTTCCCGGGTATCTTGTTTGAAGGTATTTAACATTGAGACGTAGAGCCACTTATGTTTGGTGCAAAGACATTTACAACAACTTGTTTCAAAGATTTGAATGCACACCTGCAGCTATGTTTCATGGTCAGTGATCTTATGTGCTTCACTCTCAGCATCTTGGGCTTCTACCCGCAAATCACAGACGTGTGGTTTCGCAATAACCTTATTCTCAATGCCACAGTCAAATGAGCGACACCTCTGAACAAAGTCATGATGCCAATAACCATGAAAAAAGAACTGCAAATATGCATGTAAGCCAATGAAACATGTTGGTGCAGTTTTTTTTCCACCAAAAATCAGTGGCTATGTTGATACATCTTCTCGCACACCCTCTTATAATGTCTGTATAATGGTCCAGTTTTGCAACGGTTTCAGAGACATGTCGATGACATCCCGGGAGTAATCGTCGCCTTTCTCATAACCGGCACCGCCTGTGTGAGTGAGAGATTTTCTTCAGCGCATAACATCGAGGTCTTTAGCTCTGTTAAGGGATGACATGAGCAGCACCGGAATGAAAGGGTGTGGGAAACGGGAGATCCCTGAGAAAACCTGCCGATCAACGGCATCGTCCGGCATGCGAAAATCCGGGGACGACCCCGCCGGGAATCGAACCCGGATAACCTTGGTGGGAGGCGTCTTGTCTGACCATTCAGCCACCACGGACCAGCACCGCCTCTGTCCTTTGCAGAGCAGAATGCACAATACAAAAGCGGCAGTGGGGGGATGAGGCTGCAATTAAAAACGCGCCGCAATTCGGCCGCGGTATTCTCGGCGCGAGGCTGTGAAAGGATGAAGGGGCTGGGGAGATCAGAGGTGGCCTACTTGCAAAAACTCAGTTGGCGGAAGGGAAGAAGGAGTGTGGGGGATGTTTGCACGCTCTTCATTTAGTTGCCTCCTCGCGGATTGTGTCCGAGCGATGCGTGCTAGTAGACCGTGTGCAGGTCGAGTTACCTGGGAGGACACCGGCTACAGGAGAATGTCCACGAACAATCACCACTCGAGAGAGGGGGAGGGGGTGTTCTAGGGTGGCGGCCGATGGTGTGCTGGGGCGCGGAGAGGTTGGCGGGATTTTCGGAGGAATGGGCGGGAGGCACCAGCAGAACTTTTTAACAAAACGCGGGGGTTGCCTGGCGAAAATATCCTGCTCTCTTGCCAGTTTCTGTGTTGCAAGTCCTCAGGGGAAAATCGGCATAACAGGCACGAGGTTTCTCGAAATGTAAACGTTTCCGTCACGAACGTTTTTGACGTGATGAAACCTCGTATCCTTCGTCTCAGTTTTCTCTTCGCGAACATGATCGTTCGACGTTTCATGTTAATTTCAAGTCCCGTCCAAATCACTTGATCTTTTGCAAATAGGCAGATGTACACCAAAATTATTTTTAATTACATTATAAAATATTTAATTCTAGTAATTGTGTTCGCAGGGTGTTTGGTAATTAACATCTGTATATTGCTCTCAGAAATGTATTTTAGTACGTTGAGTTTATTTTTCAGCTGAACGACTTAAATTACGTTGGAAGTAAATGTGACTTAAGTTATGAACATTGTATATATTGAGTAATAATTTTACTAATTGTAAAGCGTAATATCTACACTCCACGAGGTCCAAACCTCTGAAAGTGAATATTATTATTCTAGTGACGTTCTGATAACGGCTGCCATCATTTACGCAGAATTTCCAATCTGACCACATCTTTAAATCTAAGCACTAACAACATGTGAAAGTCTGATGGACATTTCACATCGCAAATAAAATTCAGACTGTGGCTGTGTTACAGAATCTTTTCTCACACAGATGTACAATGTAGCGTTTGAAGATTCGGGATATCTGACTACAACCGGATATGTTACTTTTCAATTCTCAGTGTTAATACATGTAATGATCACACGTACTTTATAAAAATGATGGTAGATGAGTGTAAGTGAACCCTTGCGAACTGTTAGCCTTCACGAACAGAAAATACTGAATGATCTACACTTCAGGAGCGACTAGGCGGTTATATTATGTGCGAAGGTAAGTTGCGTAGTACTAATACAACAATGGTTTGATATAGGCTGTTCACAATAAAGTGAGCACTCAGCGGAACTTGTAAGTAATTTAAAAAAGATTTTATTGGGCCAATAAATGATAACTTTAAAGTGTTTTGAAACTTTTACATTGGTTTTTAGTTACATTGAAGTTTTCACATTAAGAATAGTAAAGATGGCTGCAAAACTGCTAAAAGAAAACTGTTTGCAGTGCTCACTTTATCGTGAACGGCCTATACTGGCCATAGTTCATGGAATTGGCGTAAAAAATTATCACTTCTTAGAATTAATACTAGAATGACCAGAAAAAGTGTAGGACAATGAATAATTTTCACGTCTTAAAAATATTTGTTATTTTCGCCGAACGTAATAGCGAAGCTGATGGGCAGTACTTAAAAATCGTGCTGTTACTAAAACTTATTTCGCCTGTTAAGTTTTCTCTGGTTTTCAGAAATCTCTATATAAAAAATATCTTCCATAAATATTAAAATGCAAATATTTTTTCAATAAAAGAACTGTCTTCGAAGAGGACAAATTTATTTTCATTAATGTCACGAAAAATTATGTTATTAATGACCGTTTATCGTGTTTTGAAATTTATATACTTACGTATTCAGTTTGGCGAACATTCCAAGAAAAAGTTATTGTGTACCGTAAGTGGAATTAACATGTTAGTTAGCTACTGTATTTTACCTTTCACCTTATGCTAGTTAAAAATAATATGGTAATATCCGTTAAGGTACAACTCTTAAGGGCTTCTACGTCACCCATCAACGGTACAATATCTCTCTTAAACAGAATTTAGTGTACATAGCCGTACCGGTTCTTCAGACAAGAGAGTAAGTACAGGAATATTTGTGCGAGCGCCTTTCTCATACTTAGTCCCTTGTTGCGCAGACACTGTCCGATGAACAAAATTCTTTCCCAGTCCCGACGACTCGGTCGGCATATGTGCTCACACACGCATACTCTCCTCGCCGAGGAAAGAGAGAAAAAAAAGGGGGTTAGAAAAAAAGAAGATAAAATATATAATAGTACGGTCGATCGTTTCTTTTTGTACAAATAAATATCTCGGCTGATGGAAGAAGTATCTATCTGTTTTGTGAAGAGCGCATTCTCATCTGCGATGCGACATTCCACGGGGTTGAAAAGCTGCGTCTTGTTGAGGGATCCCCTGGGCATAATCGGCCGCCAGCGTAATCTTTTTTTCTCTTTTTTGTTCGTTTCATAAATCGGCCACGGCACAGGACGGGCTGAGCCCGACCCACCGCGGCTGACGTACTAGCGTCCCTCAGTTTGTTTACGTGCTCAAGTTTCCTATCTACCTACGTTGGAAACGCATTGCAGCGTGTTAAAAGTAATCATATTTGGAAGAAACTTCTCAACGCACATTACGTTTGTACATCTATGACAAGAAAACACATTTCAAACAATGTTTATATCAGTTTAAAATTAGGATCACCTATTGGAAACACAATTTTCAAGACCCACAAAATAGCAAAAAAAAAAAAAAAAAAAAAAAAAAAAAAAAAAAAAAAAAAAAAAAATTAAACTGCGGGATCTAGGAAAATTCCAACCGGATTCGAAAAACACAATAATAGAAATAAGCGCTGGAATTTGAACCACAAGTTTCGCAAATAAAATAATACGGTCCCGCTTAAAGTCTTATAAGAAAATTAATAATAGTACAGCTCTGCGCGCCAGTTGCTGGGCTTGTGTGTAGAGGCGATAGTGCATTACATACGTCACTCTTAACACTCCATCGGTTTTGTGCCTCACATACACCAACGCAGCCTACCTAGATAAGAACCTTAAGGGTGCCACCTACCAAGTCATTAAAATGCGCTGCAGTGTGTTCGTAAATACGGGTTTTACGAAACTATCCAACATGTGCCCATTGTGCCAAGGTACGAAATGAAAACACACTTAGGACAAGGACGGGATGTCGTTGTTAAGCATGGAAAACACTTTCTAAGCACGCCAACATATCTAAAAATGGCCTTATCAGACTGCCGTACTTCAAAAAGTACTAACCGGATGTTTGTGAAATTCAGATAGAAACATACACAGAACTTTTCTACAGACTTGCCACAGTAAAATTGAAATTTACCGTTTAAGGAGCGTCCTTACATAACAGAGACCCGAGCAGGCGGCCGACAGTCGTACACTTTGAGTGACAGCTGGCGTGTTATAGTCTGAGAAGGCACACTGATGAGTGTAAACAATGGGGTGACTTGACCGGAGGGGAATATTTGTGACTGTAGAAGAGATTAGGGAACATGAAATACTGTAACAAGCTTTGATTTTAATATGTTAAGTCACAAAAAATTACTTACCAAAAATTTTCAATACAGATATGTATTCGGAAGAATGCATCTACTATAGGTTTCTAAACAAATTATTTGTTTAATGTATTAACGTGTGTTATAGACAATTGGAGATATACAAAAATATTTCGCTTAAATCACATTTTTTTAAAAATAATTGTATTGACATTCCAATTATTAAAACTTCGACTCTAATAACACACTATATGATTTTTATCTTTTATTCAAAAACATTTTTACTGTTTTCGGTATATTATACTTTGAGAAATTAGAAAAAAAACAAATCATGCTGAAATGGTGCTCCTTAATGCCCTATAGTAAAATATTTAAAATACTGAAGGAAAAAAAACCGACCCACAGGATACTAAATTTCAAATCTATCAGACCAGTAGAATTGCTCATATTCAGTTAAAAATAAACTAGAAAAGAGATTATTATCTTTAAACGGCTGAATAGATTTCCATAAATCATAGTTATAAACCATTTCGATTAGGTCAGCTTTCAAAAACAAAATTGCATAAAAGAATCGGTTCATACGATGCCACAGACAGGCACACAGATATACATGTTAAACTTTTTAGCACCCTCTTTTTTCATAGGTGGTTAAAAAGTGTCCTAGTTGAAAATATCCAATATTCATCGTTTACAGTGAAAATGAAAAATATGAGTATGTAGCTGCGTTCAGTGCACCGTTGCTAAGCAACACTTCTTGATTAAATAGCTAAAAACTAGAAAAGAGCTCATTATCTTTAAACGGCTCAACATATTTCCTTGAATCATAGCTAAGAACCATCTCGATCACGTCAACTTTCAAACAAAAAAAAAACCGCATCAAAATCTGTCCATTCGTTTAGGATCTACGATGCCACAGACAGCCACATACATACACAGATACACGCACAGACGTGTCAAACTTATAGCACCTGTCTTTTTGCGACGGGGGTTAAAATTGATCGGCGGGAATCTTACACGCTAGTTCAGCACGTGGCTCGTTGTGGCGATGTGGCATTTGATTGGCCCTTCAAAGTCGCACTTATGGCTCCGTCACTTCTGAGCTTCTAACGTGGAAGTAGGCGGCGCCCAGGTGATGCCCCTAAGTGCCCTGCCTACCTTGGAACCTGGTTTGAGGAAGGACGGGGATATGTCTGTTAAATTATATTAGGCGTGGCTTAATGCCTACCTAATCTACATCATGCCACCGATGAACATTTTTGTGTATTTCGCTGAGTTCCACATTGCTACTTTTAGCACACTTTTAAAGTACCCTGAAAACTATTGACAAATAAGAACTAAAAAAAAAAAAAAAAAACATAAATTATATAATGTTAGTATGTAGTATAGTTATGGCGGAATTGGCGCAGTATTCGGTGAGCGAATTTTCGGAAAGTGCGGATTTGAAAAGCCATGTTGTAACGTGACTGTCCGGCCACCATGTTGGATGACTTTGGTCTTTGACCGTGGCCTTTAACCCACCCTATAAGTCAACAGAAGGTCAAAAATTCCCCCAAAATTCCCAAAATTCGCACAAAATTTCCCTTATTTTCCGAAAGTCCGTTAGCTTAATATGTATGGAAACATAGCCGTACGCTATCATATTGCTATGCAATCATTATATATATATATATATATATAAATATAAATATACAATTTTTTATACATGTTAGCATTATCATATGCTAGCCTAAGGATAAGGAAACACATGTACATGCAAGCATTAGGATATAGAAATATTATGTATATGCGAGCAAATGAATATAATTTATTGGGTTGTAATCAATCTTTTTTTTTGTGACGTGAAAACAATCTCACATTGCTTGTGAAGTGTTGACAAAGGTCAAGGTCAATGTCAAAAAAAAAAACATCGTGACCATGACGTTATGAGAAATAACTGCTTGTCGAGTCGTAGGAAAAAATACAACAGAGGTAACTGGGCTGATATGGATTACTTGTGCACTGCCGCACACGAAGAAAAAGTGGGTACAGTTCTTCGTGTCTGTTTGATGTAGTCAAAGAAATAATTCTTACTTGACAGACAACTTCCACCTATCTCCTGTAATGGAGACTTCACTATACCCATCTGGCTGATCCTAGGTCCAAACAGATATAGTACCAGGACATTACAATATTTATATTTAGCTCTTTTCAGTATAAAGAATTTGTGCGATGACTAGCTGATCATGCTGCCAGAATGGAGTGACTGATATGTATAATGATAACTAGAAATCTTAAATCAACAGCAGAACTCTATACATAAAACCTAACTCTCATATATATACAAAACGAATAGCCCCACTTATGTTCGCAGAAAAGAGTATTATTTGATTACTAATACCTACAAGCATGTCTACAGTAAGTTGAGGGTATAGTCGACTGTCCTTCATGACTAGATTGTATCATATATGTGATACAGCAGCTTACAAGATACACCTCACCTTGTATGGTCGGACTCAAGTCAACTCATATAATAAAGAAAAAATACCATCTTACATTACTGGAGGTTGGTATGTCGTACATAGTAGTCCTGTATATTCGGGATCGAACATCCACCACTCTTAATCTGAAATTAAATGCTCAAATGTTATTTAAGTTATTTTTGCTACTAAAGAATGTACGCGAAAGAAGTGGAGATGAAAGTAGTTTATTTCACACACTTATTATGGGTAATACTAAAAATAATAATAGGTAGTCTCACGCCCTCTAACGTGAGTTTTACGAACTACATGCACGCATTATGATGGTTACAAATTTCGAGAGAGACTCACGTAGGAAGCTTAACTCTCGTTGATGTGATTTATGAAACGTATAATGTATTTTAGTAGAAACTTATAAAATTTAGTCTGTTGAGAAGTAAACGTTGAATTTAGAGGTATACCTTTCTTCAGCAATGAAATTATGTATAGAGGTTTGCCACTGACTGTGAAGAAAATGGAACCGGGCCCCCATCAGTGTCGTTACTGCAATAAGGCGTTCACCTTTGGATGTAATGGCTGTCGACGTGATAGGTTTGGATGTAAGAAGAACCCTACAAACCTGATGATTTGCTGCTGCAAGTGGAGTTAACCGTTTTCGAGAGGTGATAATTTGAAAATACACATCGACAACTGTGAGGAAACTGCACCTCGTTGTGCTGAAGTGTTATTATTGCCACAAGATACTACACAACACCCAACTGCTGATACTTTGCAAGATTCACGAGATCTAAGATAGTAATCAATGATTTTACCTGCTCCACTATTGGGTTCTAGTGCTACCACAGACACAGAGGGACCTAAAGACTATGCAAGTGACATACCTACAGCATGTGACAGAGATCCGTACAGAGTACAGCTCAGCTTACTAAACTCTCGTATGAAAATGAACGTCTCAATAATAAAGCTTTGAAGACACATGGGGAACCTCATAAGGAAAGGGAACTTGAAAATGTATACCCTGTAGAATACAGAGAATGTACGAAGATAATACAATTTGGGGACCTGAATTCGAAACTATGCTAACTCCAAAATGTATGAAATTGCAATAAAAAGTAATATCTTTTTTCGTGTGCATTTATATCTGTCTTAAATCTGTTACTAATTAAAATATTTTCACTCCCATTAGTATTATATTTCAGATAGAACTAAATGCACACCGTAAAGAAATTATCTTTTTTTGCTAATTCTTAAATTTTGTAGTTAGCTTGGTTTAGAATTCAGGTCCCCAATTTGATCAAGTAATCTCTGAAGATGGAGGAAATGAAGACAACGCTGATACACTCTCACGGATCTCCCCAGTAAAGTATCAAAGAAGGGAGATATGAAGATGATGGAAGACAAACATAATAGTTATGATTTCCCCGATGATCTAATGAACTGGTAGACAGAATACTAATAATTTCTTTACATTTTTATTCATGATGCAAAATATCGCTTCTTCTCAATGAATAAAATGGTTTTTGTCTGAAAGGGATATCATAAAAAATGTCAAGAGTGCTGCCAAATATAATTTACTATGTAAATCCCAAAGCTTTCCCAAGCCACTGTTCTCAGGTTGGCAGCGGCCTTAAATCTCCGCCGCGCTGGCGGCACAGGCCCGTGGCGACTGGAATTTTCATACAGATGTCTCCGCGGGGCTATTGTCTCGCCAACCTTCTGTTTTATTCCAGGTTGGCCACCCGTGCCGAAAGACATTTTAAAAATAAAAAAGGAAACACCGGACGCATTATCCTAATAATCTCGACGATTTATTCTTCTTTTTCTCTCCCCTCAGAAAGTAATTAACTCGTGATTAATGAAGTCATTTATGGCTTACGTTTTCCACGAAAGTTGCGTAATTTAGAAATTGATAGCCGTGCAGGAGGCGTTTGATTACGCAAGAGCAGAATGTAATGAAAGGAGAGTGAAACTTACAGTTACAGCAGCTCCCCCTCCTGCTGTTCAGTTTCATTGCCAGCAAGTAATTAACCAAAATACAGATGTGAGATATAAATAAATCTCGTCGACACGCTCCTTGATGTCGTACAATTATTTCAGTTCAGTTAATTTTTTTTAAATTTACGATCCCGTAAAAACGCTCCTTTTAAATCCAGCATTTCTTATGACACCAAAATTGCGAATGGCAATAGCAGCATATGCACTTCTATAACTACGTTTTTTTATATTTAATTTAAATAATCAGTGGTACTTAAAATTTACCTGCGTTGCTAGAAACGAATAAGGTGTTTCATAGTTTAAAAACATAGGAAAATCAATACATTTAAAGTGATTAAGTATTAATTATATGAAGTTGAACTTTCGTATTATTCATTTTTAAGAAAACGTTTCGATGTTCTCTTTGAGACAAGAAATAAAACGAACAAATAATAGCTCAAATACTCGGCATCAGTTAATTACTTAAAATAATACTTTTGTGATTTTAATAGCCGACTTCTTTACGTACATTACGCGAGACCAGCTAAGTGTTTAAAGAAAAAATATTGTATTACCTTACAATTGTACAAATTAGCAGGGCAAATAAATCAGCACACTGAAAGTACAGTTTCAATTACTCAATCACATTACAACAGCCACTGTTATTATTCTTAAAAAATATTTACATTTTAGCCTAACCCGAATAGCCTTAAAAAAGCACGCCCAGACTCACATCAGATCTGAATACCACAATCCGCTTGTCATCATACCATAATAACGAAATTATTATTTAAAGCAAAAATAGTTACGAGTGACCCTATGATAGGCCTAATGGAAGTTCACAATACAGTTTAAAATAAAACATCATCTTTAATTTTTGGTGGGTGGAATCGTTACGTTATAGGCTAACGCGGAGTCATAATCATGTAACAAGTTGTTCGCCGGACTAGTACTTTTTCACACTCACTCTTATATCTTTAAGATCACACACAAAGATACATATACACGTGTGTGTATATATATATACACATACACACACACTAGCTGCCCAGTCACGGTTTTGCCCGCATGGAATTTTTTAGAATAAAAACTGTAACGATTGCTTACGACATTGAGGACACCGATGAAAAAACAGTTTACGACTTTTCACCCCCAAATCATAGCACCTCACAAGGTTTATGAGATATTGAGAATAGCATAGGAAAATACATTTTATCCCTTTTCACAATTTGGTGGGTGCCTATGCCTCAAGGAGAAGCCACCCTTTAACTTTAAAAAAAAAAAAAAATATTCTTCTGCCAACTGCCACTAACATGTGCATATATATTTTCAGAGACGTTCCCCGTCGCCTTGCTTCACGCGGGATTCGAACCCAAAAACTTCTACCAGTGTTTCAAACCACTACTCTACGCCTAGATAAGAAATCTGGAAAAATTTGTGTTTATATAAAGGTCCGTGCCCAAAGAGGTACATGTATCAGTAGGATGGCAAAAAGTTTCATCTTAAATAAATTCTCCGTGGTCATTTCGGGATTTATGGAGTAGTATTGTCTCGTGTGTGTCACACAAAGGTCCTATGTCCTGTCCTCTTACTCTGCTGCCCATACATAACTGTCGCCGTATACGCGTCTCCTTGGATACTTTATATAGCACTTCTCCCAAGATATTGCTTTCGCTTACTGTGTTAACTTTTGTTCACAATTAATTGCCTTTTCCCAGTGCCGTCACATGCGGAGTGATTCACAAACTTACAAGTCATTCATGACAAACTCGGGCAGTTTTGAAGTCCTGGCTGTGTGTTATTTTTCCATCCAGCTAATTTGACCATTTAATCCATGTCTCGGACATGCCAAATTGTGAGGGGATATTTGCTTCGTCGCAGAGAAAACTCACAGTAAAACAAAATAGCAAGACAATAGAAAATAATAAAAAATTTAAGTCAGTATTAGCTGTTTTTAACATGGACTTAACAATTTCATTTACTCAAATGAAATGAGAACCTTCTTGATCTTATATTGTTTTGACACTATTTAGGAAATTGTTGCTTAATATCAACTGGTATTCTGTTTTATATTTAAATAAATTACATTTGTTACACTGAGAAAAAAAATTGTAAAATCAAGCAAAATTTGTTCGAAACAACCAAATCGTATATTTCAATACTTGCAAACAAATGTATGGTTTGTTACAACCAAATTATTTCTTTAAAATAGGTTTGTTGTTTTAACGAATTGATGTGGTTGATGACACCATACAGATATTGTTAAATCAAACATACATTTGTCTGAGCAACAATTAAAGTATACGACATTTAAATTATTTTGCTTGCTCTGATCACGAAAGAAGAGTTATTTGCACAGCAACTTTTAGTTGTGTGTGTGTATATATATATATATATACATATATAATAGGGATAGGAATGCGCCCGGATTCGATCCCACAAATTACCCCTAGACCACAACAACTTACTAACTTATACTTCAATTTTTATATTTACGTACCTGTGACATGGAACTATGGTAAACTCGTGATTCAACTAGACTCGTGGGCACTCGACAAAATCCTTTTAACCGATATAGTTGTCTTCAGTAATTTAACCTAACGTAATTATACAAGCGAAGACAAAAATTAATACTCTATAAAAGTAGTAAATACCTATACTTAAAACAAAAAAAATGTGAGACAAGTTTCCTAAACCACCGTGTGTGTAACAGCTAACACGTGCGTACTAAATATCTGGCAATACAAGAACGACTTCCCGAAAGGACATATTTCGTCGCTTCCAACCAAATCGTTTGTTTGTTTTAATATCTGCCACAGTTGAATTTACCAAATCTGTATGGTATGTAATAAATGAGGTAAACTCAAGTAAATATGATAGTAAAAGCAAATAAATAAAACAGTATAATCAAACTAGCGTACGTATTTTTAAGAGTAACAAATATTTTGGGTAAAATCAAATGCACGTATTGTTAAGCATAACATGCAACGAAAATATTAGTACAACGAACCAAATATAAGTTTGATTTAAATTAATTTTGTCAACAAAATTTTACTGTCAAATAAAATAAATTCTAGTAGTAACTTCAACGTTAAGTTTGTTAAATTAACAGTAATTTATTTGTTGCTACAAAATGAATACTTACCTTTTTATTTGTTCGTCGTAACAATCCATATTTCTCAGTGTAGTTGATTTTTAACGTAGCATTTGTCTCTCTATAATTAACTTAACAGAAAAATTTAAAACACGTGTTGGACTAACTCTTTCATAAACTATCACAACGCAAAACCTAGGGTACACACTCTGTCCTGATTCATGGCGACGCGTGTACTTACGCTTGGCCCCTTGTTGCCCGCAGGCCAAGCGGCCAGTGTCCCCTGGACTTTTTAACTCGTCCATCTCGGGCCAGCTCTCCTCATTTTGCCCCGTGTTCCCCCGACATTCCCCGCGGACCGCGGCGGGATTAGAGCAACGCGCGGTAGGGGGCGACGTTCGTGGGTCAAGGGGCAGAAGTGTAGAGTCGGGGAGCAGGGGAGGCGTGTCTGGAATATTTTCAGTACCAGTCCAGAGCCGCGTGTTCTCCGCAGATAACATCCGCCCTGATAAAAATTACATTTCTAGCGTGTTTTGCTCTGAAACAGTATTTTAATAGACTACTTGTATTTGGTAACTATGGAAAACATCAGAAAAAATTATGAGAAGAACAATCGTATGAAGAATAGTACAATGAAAGTGACTATATATTCGACAAACGCCGATACTCTTGGTAATGAGAAATATACTTCGCCCTTTGCCTGATAAAATTATATTCCAATCAATTACAACGTTTAAACAGTACACCTTTTTATTTGTGAATTTATCCTAGTTTTTCCCCAAAAATGTTTAACAATCGCTTAGAATTAAAGTTGCCTTAAAAGTGTTTGTTTTATGTAACAACAAAAAAGCCCATTCGTTTTGTTCAAATGTATCTTCTATTAATTGCGTGTAGTAATATCTGGCCAAATATCTGGTAGGCAGTGGCTTTTTCTGTTCCAACATGTTTACTAGCACTGTATTAAAGTTCTGATATCTGCCCTCATGATTGACGCAGTAAGCCACGGAACGTGATTGACAAATGTCAAGCTCTCTAAGCTTGCAATAAAGATTGTGTTTTAAACTTTAACGTTTGAATTAGGTGATTCTCGAAGTAAAGTTTATAAATTTAATTTTGCCACTAAAAAAATCAGATGCCACTGTTACTCCATTGAACATTTATTACTGACGTATTTTGAATTTCGAGTGAAGTTGTCCAAAAAGATTTCGAGTAATCACACATATACTGTACAGCTGTTAGCTCAAAACCTGATCTTTTCATTGCAATTTCTTCACCTATCAAGCTACGTATGAAAAATAACTTAGAAACTTAAAACAGTTCGTTTTGCGTGCCCTATTTTGTTTTGAAAGTTAACTTTATTTATAACATATTTTTTTATATTTTTAAATGAAAAATCCATGTATTTTAATGAAATATCAAACAAGAGTGAATAACTGGAGACAGTTAAACTAGAACCTAATAGTAAGGAAGCATTGAATAGTAATTAACGCAGCCACGTTGCACTCACCTTGCAGACTGCGTCAACATAGAGGCTGGAATCAAGCGAAGCATAGGTCTATCTCTACCATACCGCAGAGACAGAATGACAGTCCTTACACTTCAACATGATTGTGATGGACGGCGCCACAGCTATCAACTACACTCAGGAAGATCCGAAAACACATTTGCTGGCTACTGAAGATAGTCATCGCTAGGAAGTCCTATAAGCTATTCGAGAAGCTACATACGGTACATGTAAGGTTTGATGAGTGTGATTCTGTCTCGGTAAGTCTGTGACGCTTTGTCAGATTTTTATATTTGTATGATATCAACCCAGCAGTCCGATTTCGCCGTGGTATGAGGAAAATTAAAATCAGTTGAGGAAACCACTATTATTAGAGACATGAAAAATTCGCGTTTTCTTTTGGGCGCAAGCTATAAATTGATATAATTATCATGAATTATGTTCTTGAATATAATTTCATACATTTCAGTTTTTAAAATTAGGCCACCAGAGACTCAGTATAGTCCCTACAAGTTTTACGGTGCTTTTTTGTGCCCCAACATTTGAACAAACTATATCTGCACTACGTTTTTCAAATTTGTCATAATGCACCCTTCAGTCTGAATTATTCTGCAGTATTTTAGTAATAATATTCATGTAGGCTACACATGGCTAAGCTCGTACTGAAAAAATACCCGCATGATGTAACGATGCTCCCCTGGCTGAAATAGCTTGTACCGCAAATGGCACGTTTGTTGTATTTTATCCATTGGGCTATCAACCAGACATAGGAAACGGTGTGAAGTAGGATTCGCGCGAATAAATAGCCTATAATTTCTTATTGCTGAATAGTGCAGATTTATAGCTTTGGACCAACTGTCTTTTAAAAACTGATGAATGAGCGTGGAATTGCATCTCGTCGAAAAAAAACTGTTAGCGAAGTTCTCTTCTGACTGGTTTGATGCTGACAGGGTTCGTGTGCGTGACATTCAGATCAGCAGTGACTTTTGCAGCAGAAGTCTAATTATTTTTGCTTCAATTAGACGAATTCTATTTTTGCTTGCAGCTCCAAGAAGGTCGCATCCATGTACTGTGTCGAACCCAGACTAAGTCTTCCATTACCAATTTTCATTCAGTCCCAACACCTGGAATTATGTGGCATGTGTGCACTCATGTCCCTGTCCTATTTGCTTATATTACGTATGCTGATCAGTAAGGACACCTGATTTTCGCAGGAAGATTTGTGCCCCACTTTGTTTCATGCCACATGTGCGCAACTGCAGATCTGCTTCGTTGTTAGTGATCACGTGTTTTAACAATCAACATCGACCCGCTAATCACAGACGTGTGGTGTCGCAGTAACCTTGTTCTATTGGACCAGTCCAATAAGTAACGCCTCTACATACAAGACACGCTGCCAATAAACACGAATCAGAGCTGCAGATGTGAACACAATATACTGAAACTAAGTATTACAAAAAAATTTTCGCAAAAATCATATGTCCCTTCCGATCATTAACCGAGATAACGCAGATGTGTTGGGACCTGTTGTTGTCCTGTTACCTTCAAGACTAGTTTGGGGTCCTGTGGCAACCTGACAATGCGGACATTATGTGGCACCATCCCGCCCTGCTACCTTAGCATGAGGGTTCACCGGGTCTGTCTGCCGTCCATCGTAGAACATGCGGGGCCAAGGTTGGACAATGACCATACTGTCACTGACCACAGTCGGTCACGACGAAATAATTTTGGACACTCGTCGGATCAGCATGGCAGAGATACCTCTGACAGACATCCATAGTCTCTTCCTCTCAAACAAACGTCGTGTAATAGCGGTCATTGCCAACCTTGGCGGAGTCACGCCATACTGAGTTCTAAAATGTCCTCTGTGTCATACTGAATTGCCATTGCAATCACTGCACGTACATATGTGTAGTTGGTATTCTGTTCGATAAATCTGGTTGCGGCAGCTCGTGTTCTTGGAGCAGATATTTTAGGACAATTTCTTTCTTGGCGTGCTAATTTTAATGATCTGCAGTATCTTTTGATGGAAGTTAATAAGAATCCTAGAATTGACTAACTTCATTTTTCAGTGACTATGTTTTCATCGGTGCTTTTCCTTGAAAGTCGAAGTACTTTTTACCCTTCATAAACTAGCCTAGTTAGTGGATCATGCCATAAGTTGTACCTAAACGAAAGAGCCTCAGAAAGCAAGTAAATTCACGAATCTCGATTACATTGACAGGAAACATTAAAATTAAATGTAAGTAATTTGAGAATAAATAAATCCTTATAAATATGTATTTTCCTGTAGAAAGTATATTTTCTTAAACAGCTGCATTGTTATTATTAACGCATAACAGTAATTTGTACGTGACAGGAATTAACTGAAAGCTGAAAATTTTACTATACAATTCATTTCTGTGTAAAATTATATGAAACTATCCAACATATTTCTAACTAGATACCAAAAACATTGATATCAACGATATAGTGTTGCGTGTTGGCCGGGCAGCAGGCACATTACATCATGCTGGGTGGTCAGCCCTGTGAGTCAACCAGTGATGTCATGGGTTTTCGCAGCTATGTCGCATCTCCCGAGAGACGTCACTGGGTTTCCCCGATGACGCCAGTGCGAATACGTGATTGTCAACAGGTACGACTGAGGTAATGTCTATTTTTAGACCTTAGGTCACCATGTTTCATCAGCTATTGACATCACTGAAGGGGCCGTATAAAAGCCTCGGTACTGCGCAACATGAGTCAGTCTTGTGCGGGGTCGGGGGATGAGAGTCTTGTGATAGCCTTGTGGAGTCTTAGTAGTAAGTCGTGAAGATGAAGTGAGACCGAGAGTGGTGTGAGGTAGCGCCCTTAGGGGCGGCGTTGCCACTGGGCGGCGATGGACGTCGTCAGAAGTGACGGGCCGAGAGGAGACACTGACGGCGACGCAGAAATGAGGACCCAGCGTTTTGAGGGCGGTATCACGACGGCGTCGAGGCTGATGTAACATCGGCGGAGCTGACGAGGTGTGGCATCACGAGGATGGCAACACGGCAGCAATGGTCGGTGTCGAGGCTGAGTAACATCAGCGCCCTGCAGAAGGGACAGACAACACTCAGGTTTTGTGTCGGCACGACTGAGCTGAGGAGGTGTGACGTCTCGAGGATGGCAACACGACAGCTGTTGTTGGTGTCGAGGCTGTGTGATACCAGCGGGTTGCAGGAAGGACGAACAACACTTGTGGTGTTGGAGTGCTGCAGAGGTGGTGAGCTGTGGAGAACAACACTGACGGTGTTGTGTTGAGGAGGGCAGTAACTGGCTACTTGAGGAGACTGTCTACCTGGCAGTTCAAGAGAAGGAGTGCTTCGAAAGTTCGCTATTGGTCCTGCTCGGAGGAAGTGCTTAGCTTGTGCAGAGAGGCTGGTGAGGACATCTTGGTGATGTCAGGAAGATGTCTTGGTGACGTCGGAGTCTATTTACTGTGAGGCTACAGGCACATGCCTTCGGAGCAGTACTGGGTGAGACAAGAGGGCTTCTGCTGCGGGTCGACAGGTGAAGGAGTTGCGCGACGGGAGTTGAACCGAAGACCTCAAGAGTGAAGACAGTGGTGCACTCTGGGTGCTGCACTGTACATGGTGAGTCATCCTCCCATAGGACTGTTAAGGTTGTACATTGTAACTGTGAGAGACTGTTGATTGAATATACGACCGAACTTTTACTGTGATTTGTAGTCTTTAATTGATTAATGGTAAATATTCTTGTGCTTTAATTATCAAAGTTAATTAACGTTCTGTTGAACAGTGCTAATTGTGTGCATAACTAATAGTACTGTGAGAGTTATAGTTGATTACTGTTTTGTGTATTTCCTAGCTTTGTGAGCTATTAAATCCAGTACTTAATTTAACTCTTTTATTTCAAACTATAAAACCTCTATCCCAAAGAACTCATGGGTATTACACACATGAAAAGTTTGTGCCCCAAACTTGTAACAATATTTTGTAACGTTACCAGGGGCAGGTGGTTGTGGGAGGACGACTTCGTCTCTTTGTTTCCCTGCGAGTGTTGTTCAGTTTATTACAACAGTTGTCATACACAAGTAACAAGGAGAGTATTTCACACAAAGAATTGAGTTAGTAATTATATCAGTATTTTTTAATAACTTAGTGAAACTGTAACGTTGAAGAAGTTAAATCCACTATAAAATTACGGAATTTATATGCTAAGCAGTGAAAACTGGAAATTTTTTTTTAAATTTTATGTTGTACTTATTTCTTATATAATAAAATATTATTTCGCTGGGTTCTGTTACACTGAACTAATTTTTTAATGTAGCAGTAAATAACATCGTGTAATTTGAATTATTACTGAAATACATTTTAGTTATTTATGTCATTGCATCATTTTTTTAAATCTATAACTGCGCTGCATAAGTAATGACGTCTGAAAGTAACTGTCGTATTCGACCAGACCATAAATAGTCTGTTTACTGCAGTATGTAAGCATAATTTCTACACTCCAACTCTCCAAGGTTACAGCTGGGTACTTCATAAATAGTCGTGTGTGTATGTACGTACACACACACACACACACACACACACACATATATATATATATATATATATATATATATATATATATATATATATATACATATTACAATTGACGCAGACCATACCTTACATAAGAATACCAACCAAGAAAGAAAAATTTCAAAATATTTCACGTTCATAGGATTCGGGAAGAGTTACCGTATATAGGCCTACGACATGTTATTAGATTTTTTTGTGCAGAACTTCCTTTCTAACTTTTCTTTCTTCAGATTGCTGCAGCGATAATGCACCTCTCAGAGACACCTGCATCCCTGATATCACTGTCTGGAAAAACGTATGCTTATGACGGGACACTCTGTATTTTGCAACCACCTCACAGTGAATATATCTCCCCCTCCTGCCATTCTACTCTCGCCCCTGATTGCTGAATAGAGGGTTGCGAAGAAAATAACTGTCTTTAGCCTTGCCGACAACCCTGAACCACTTCACGGGGTTGAAGATGGACGTTCCCTTCCGGCGGTCCTCTAATTGCGCTGCGGTCAGGTTTACTTCTTCTTTTGTTTCAAGTAACGAGTTTGTTTGTAAACGCAAGTTCTTGAAGTTTTTTATAATTATGGCTCGGGTTTTTTTATTACCACCACACACCTCTTGGGATAGCCACAAGCCGATTACTATCATTAGAGGCGATGCCACTTTAACAGTAGTGCAGCAATGATGACGGGAATGCGAAGGCTGCTATTAAGTTGTTCTCCAATACCTTTCTGGCTTACGTACCTGTCAAGTATCGAGAAGTTTATATGTTGGAGAGGTGTAATAAAAGAACAGATACTTAAAGAAACACTGAGCACACAGAATAAAATATCATTTCAATGAAACGAGCGTCATTTGTTCATAGGTTAACTTTCTTAGACTTGAAATATGATAACATTATAGTAGAGAAAAATCTTGACTCTTATACACACGTGTATGTTATTAAAATACACATAATTTATTAAAGATTTTCCAAGAAAGGTTTATTGTGTGGTGGGATTTTATTCAAGAAAAATTTTTAAATAACAAAACTATCCCGTAATCGTACCTCCTGGTATGCGTAAGCCAATTTAGCTTCAAAAGTGTAAAATAACGTCTTGATGTGCCTACGGAGGTGTTTATACTCTGGAAAAACTCTGTGAATCTCAAGTTAACTGTCGCTTCATTAATGTGGTTCTTAAAATATTGCAACGGTGTGCACTTTATAGTTAACGTACTTGTTTTCGGTTGTTCTTATGAATAATTTATGATCTAGTTAGCAGTAATCATGTTTATTGTAATGTCACAATTTTTTCCCTATCTATCCTTTCCTTAGCGTTTTTTTAATTTTTCTTTTATTTCAGTGGTTTAGTGTAAAATAAGGTGGTTACGCCTTAACCTCGCCACTTGTAAAAATTAGTTGTTAATAAATGAGAAAATTATTAGGATTGAGATTTATTACATCTTCCTACTGGTTAGACATTTAAATCCATAAAATAAATAGTAAATAGCAGTATGCAGTGTTTAAGCGGTCGAAACACTGCGTATCAAAATTGAATTTTATAAACCTGACAAAATTTCTTAGCATAGTTTTGGAAATAGTTATTTGATAATGAGGACAAATGTGCAGGCGACACATAAAAAAAAGTGTTGCAAATTTATCAGTCGGATGCATGCCGTCACAGATTTTTTTGTGTGTTTTATACACTATATGTAATATTTGTGTTAGAGACATTGTGTTTCAGTGAAAACATTAAGTTAAGTTATATTAACTGCTAGGTGTCTCAAGAACACAAATTCATCCGACCTGTGAAGGATTTTGTTTTGAGTGCTGTCATATACAGTTAGAGCCACGAATTTATAGCGAAAAAATTTCTTCCCCGGTTGTTTCAATACATTGCATGCACATGTGCAGTTCTGCTTCATAGTCGGCAATTGGCTGTTTTATCTCTCACGTGTCTTGAGGTTCCACCCGCAAGTTGTAGTGGTGTGGTGTTACAATAACCATACTGTGATTGGCTCAGTCAAATGAGAGGCGTCACTTCACAAAGAAACGTTGCCAATAACCATGAAGCATAGCTGCAAATGAGCACGTAAAGCACTGAATAAACTGAAGCAAAATTATTATCGTGGATAATTCGTGGCCCTAGTCATATGAGACAGAGCTCGAAACGAAATCCTTCACAGGTCGGTTGAATTTGTTTTTTTTTTTAGACACCGGGCAGTTAATGTAACTAGCAGTAGAATACAATGATGGATCTAAACGAGAAGTATTCGAGAAAACCTGTTAACGGAAACGTCCGCCATGTTTCTCACATACGAAAACTGGGAGTGAAATCTTCAATGTTCGAACCGGCGTTGCCCAAGTGGGAGGCGAGTAGTCTAACCACTACACTACCACTGCCACTTCAACCAACTCGTAACTTAAAATAACCGAAAATTCCTAAGTGCTTTCTTTGGAGACATACAATTTATTGAAATAGATTTTAAAATATACTTAAAACATTCTAGTCATTACTACTGCTGCTTGTTCCTTAAAACGTGGTACATAATTCAACGTTACACAAACATTAATCTATAACTGTAGGTTTCTTGAAGCCAGTTTTAGCCAATGTTTTAAATAAAATAGTTTCCAGTGTTACAAACTTCTGAGACACAATTTCTGACGCCGGAACCGCATGCATTTAACTGCGGCGCAAGAAATCACCCGTAACGAATTAGTAATTCTGGATAAATATTTACCCATAAAGTTGGCAAATACCATTATCTAGGATAGTTATTGAGTATTTTATCCATATTAGCTTCGAAAAAGGCGTAGAAATCAATTGATGTTTTCAGCTTTTATTTATATACCTCGCACTCTTAATAAGCTGTCATGACAAGATACTTTTATACATAGCGAGAAAGGTCATGTAAGGTACAATAATAAGAATAAAACCTCTTCTTTTGAAATATTAACTTTGTGCGGTCTGCAAATACGAATACGATCTTGAGTCCATAAGAATTTCGTTATTCATAGCAAAGTGACAAATTTAACAATTTCATCTACATACAAATGTGCCAATCTAATGTATAATTGAAACAGTTTGGAGATATTTATATAACTAGTAGCTGAAAATAAAACAAAACTTTAAATGAACAGGAAATAGCATTGAATGATTTCATTAAATTTGCGTTTCGACCACGAGTGTAACTCAGTCAGTAGAGGCTAAGATCGATCATAATGTATCAGGTAAACCAAATTCCTTGTATCCAATACCATGCAGAATTTGAAATGATCTATCCAGACAACAACCATTTTACTTTTCAGAAGAGCA
The DNA here is from genome assembly GCA_003012365.1 of Medauroidea extradentata. Lineage (NCBI taxonomy): Eukaryota > Metazoa > Arthropoda > Insecta > Phasmatodea > Phasmatidae > Medauroidea > Medauroidea extradentata. The sequence goes on from PNEQ01055654.1 coordinate 37,897, forward strand.
AAACGGGTTTCAAGGTAGCCAATACGTGGGTCGAATCGACGCACCTATTGTGGTGTCAGAACGTGATACAGTATGTGATGACAGATGACTAATTTATCTTCTTTTGTCATTAATAACTGAATAAGGAGTTTATGATTCTAAAAACAACGTTAAGTTATGTATAATCATTTACTTGTGTTTTTTTTTTTCAGTGTAAAATTATTTTTATATTGTACAGCGATAATTTTCTTCTAAGAGAAAAGAAAACTGGTTCCGTATTTTATTGCACGTAATTTACAATATTTCATTACTTACTGAATTTCCAAACTTACGCGGAATGAGAAATTTCTTACAGTTGCATATTATTAATGCCGTCTTTCATCTCGATGGCATGATTCGTGAAGAGAAAGTTGGGTTGCTACAAAGAATAATGCCAGTGTATTTTCAACTGCGAAAAAGTACAAATGTTACCAAAAATATTAAAACCGTTTTCAAATTATTAGCTCTTAATACAGCGATTTACATCACCATGTTTAATTTTTTTTTGTACCAGATATTTTTTTTGACTAAATTTGGCTCTTATGAGATTTTTTTTTTATCTCTCATAGTTTTCACGTAATGACATGTTCAAGTCAAAATTTGCATGTTTTCCGTTTTAAAGAAACCAACTGACATACCAAACTGAATTTTGAATTAATAAATTTAAAAAATTTATTTTATGGTATAGCTGAATTTGTAGCCTACATCATCATCATTCACTGTGAATTTTTCCAATTTGGTAAGTGATTTGATTTTAGTGTCGTCCTTAAAACGGAAACATGTAAATTTGGGCTTTATCGAGCCATTACGCAAAAACTATGCGAGATAAGAAATTTTTATAAGAGAAACATTTAGTCACATTTTGTGTCTAAAACAAGAACAAATAACTGGTACACACACACACACACACACACACACATATATATATATATAAACATGGTGATGAAAATTGCGGTAGACCGCGCCATTAACGTTATAACTCGTTCCAAAAACAGATAACATGTATTTACATAAACGTTCTTCTCATAATATGCTTATTATTTTAAGTTTTATCAGTTTGATCATTTAGCTGCTTACATTTCTCTTGTTTTCTTAAGCTGTCAGTGGAATTTCTCCAGTTAAATTATGTTTGTATTTCAATAATTCTTTTTCCATTAAAATATTCCATAGTCTACCATCATTTAGTGCGTCATTTTTGCTAGCGGGGCCATTGAAAACATCTGAAAAAAATAATAAAAAAAATAGAATTTTACTACACGATACTTTTTTCACCACAAATGAACTATGTTTGGAAAGTTTTACTCAATTGTATATAAAAAATAATCCGCAATGTACAGATAAAAATCTACAGCAAATAAAGTATTTCCCACGGAAATCAGTAAGTGTCTTATTCCAGAACTACACTTCTGTGATGATGGTGTAGTTCATTAACAGTGCTCATTTAATTTTTAAGTGTTGGCATTTAACGGCGCTGCCTACCCCAATAGCAATGACGAAGGCAAGAACAGAGATTTACGTGTATAATTATATTCGGCGTTGCTCTGTGGTTTTCTAAGCTGCATATTGTTATGAACCATGTAACCCTGGTTCTAACACAGCGATCAGTAACCAGGCCACCCGGCTAGGAATTCCATAATATGAAACATAAGTAGCTGCAAACATCGAGGCAGAACTCCCCACTCCAACAGCAATACGAGTTGCCACACAGGGCGCGATAAAGGGGCGTGTCACGCTACCTACGAGGTCTGTCTGCCCCAATCTTCGCCAGGACCACTTCACTATAGGCCGTTCACGATAAAGTGAGCACTGCATAACGTTTTCTTTCAGCCGTTTTGCAGTTATCTTTACTAATTTTAATATGAAAACTTCCATGTAACTAAAGACCAGTGTAAACATTTCAACACTACCAAAAGTTTACATATATTGGACCAATAAAACATATCTGTAATAAATTACAAGTTCTTCCGAGTGCTCTGTTTATACTGAATAGCCTATACCAAGATGCACCACGACGTCCAGATTTACGACGTGCCGATCGCTGTGGACATTTCCTTACATCAGCCTCGGCATCATTAACAAGGTGGAACTGTCATCGTAACTAGATTGAGTGGCTCATAAGTATTCATAAATGTATAATTATATAATCTAACTATTCTTGCCTCCCTCCGTAAAGAACATCGTAAATGTAATGAAATAGTTGTATTATTGTAAATTAAAGCCCTACCTGATATTTAGACTGCGAGTCTAAATTATATTAAAAGAATCCCTCATTTAAACAAGTTATAATATATTGTACGTTTTACGGAATACTCTACCAATTACCAAATTACATAAAGAAATAATTTTCAAAAACGTAACAATGTCGACACTAAAAGTGCAAAAGGTCGTACGTCAAAAATTTAAGTTTTTTTTTATTGTTGCTAAATGTGTATTATTATGATATTTACCTCGTGGCAAAATGTCGTATGAATTATTGTGGCTGATTTTCACAACAGCAAAGAGTCGTATATTTTGGTGGGTTTGTAGTCTTGGTGTATTCGTGTGCAACTCTTACTTATTGGCGAGTTATTGGTTTGTAAAATTGGCCTGTTTTGTTTATAAGATGTCCTGTAAACGTTTGCAGACATTTCTTGCTTTAATAGTTTGTGCAACTGAAAACAGGTAATACTTTTAGGTTACGTTGGTAGTAATAAGTTAAAGCCTGAGAATGTATTCATTGAAAAGTCTTCAGATAACTACGTCTATATAATAAACATAATGGATAAATATACTTGCATTTTACTTTTGAAGTTCTGGAAATGATAGCTGATTTCGAACCTCTGTCACTTTTAAATCAATGTTTACAATTTTTGCCCATACACTATTGTGCTGTCTGTGTGAGGACTTGCCTCGTATGCCAAATTTTTAAAGACAATAACAGCAATGACGATTATTGAACATTAGGCTACCATTTTCTTGTTTCAGGCCAGTGTAATGTTGCCATAATTAGACTGTTAATCCAGTTTGCATCACAACAGGCCGCATCCACAAGAAACGAACAATTAAGGCCGTGTCCGAATTCAGGTATGCACGTCTGTACTTCTACCCCTGCGTACTTCACTTGCCCCTGATCCATACTAGACGAATTCGGACGACCCTTGTTGGCTTCGTATGTTAAATGAACTAGCCAGAAGTATTTCTGAAAATTTTCATGAAATGTTATGATTTCGTCAATACACTGTTTTTTCCCCTTCAGAACTAAGATAAGAAAACAAACGCAACTGTAAACAAACCTTTTGGCGGGATGCCAAAATGGATAATCATGGTGGGATTGTAGGAAGAGAACATAACCTGGTTCCTAGCAGTAAGCATGAAATACAATTGTTAACATAATAATTAATGTAATTAAAACCTAAGAATTGGTTATTTGTAACAGTTCTAGTAAATGTATTAGTTGTATGTACTTACAAACAAACAGAGTCGAAAAATCCATCTAGAAGTTTGTGCTTTGTTTATCACGTTAAATTGCAAATACTAAACAACAAACCACAAAATTTTAAGATAGCGTCGCAATATTTGGGTCGAGGGGCGCAAGAAGTACACACATTCGTTCCCTTGCGTACTTATGTACCTCACTTACAATTCGTACAGCCCTTGTGATGTCATTTCCGGGGGTATGTGCACACAAGTGCTTACTTCAGGCGAGTTCGGACACGGCCTAAACTGCAGTAACACACGTTGCATCCTCAAAAATATTCATCTACACGAATTTCGTTAACAAGTTCACCTGGTGCTGTTTTGGAGTAAATAATATCCTCCTGTTACTGTTGTTGTAAAATACATAAATCCACCACATGTAGTGCAGGAAGTGACTTATCATGGTGCTATTTTCGACATTTATTCTCCTGCTTCCGTTATATAAGTAATGAACCTACCTGATGTAATGGAGGAAGTGAATTTACCTATTGTTGTTTTGGAGGAAATGTATTCTCCTGCTGCTGTTGTAGGTTAAATTAATCTACCTGCTATTGGTATGACGGAAGTGAGTTAGTGAAGAGATTTTGGTCAGCGCTTAACAACAAGGTCTTAAGCGTTGGTGAGGGGAGGCGCGTCGGAACGTTTGCCGAAGTGGCTGAATTGTGATCATGTAATCATATATAGAAAAATACGTACAGCAAAGAAATCCTTTTTCACTTTTCCATGTACAAAAACTGCATTTAACAATAAATAATTTTATTCAATATTTAAATTCAACACGAATAATATATGTTATTTCACTAAATGGAATATAATTGAAAAGCAGTACAAGTGTGCAAAAAATAATGCTCTGAACTATAAAACATAATGCATTGCTTGGTTAAATTTAGCTTTTACAGATCTAATTGAACACACGCGTAAATTATTATTTCACACATTGGCCTATATTATTAAATATAGTATTACATTAATCGTTTACGAATTCTTTCTTCAGGTTATTAATGTTCAAAACTAGTGTTCTTTCAATTAAACGTTCAAGGTGCAGTGATGGGTTAATCGTGACAGTGACATTGTGCTTCTAAGGAAAGTTTTTAATTTTTCGTAACATGTAGAAATTTGTTCGGTTGTTGCAGATGAAATTGAAACCATCAACAATAGTTTAAAATGTTTTTCAGGTTCCGGGAAAATACACCTAGTTTCTGGATGTAAAAATTTGAAAGATACTTACAATATCATTCACCGAATCGACTGTTGGCGCTAACTTAGGGAGTATATTCAAATCGCATATGAAATTCAAACTATTGATGATAGAATCTTGGAGACAGTTTGTGATAGATGTGTTCCACTCAACAGTTGGTGACAGTACACAGAACTCCACCGTCAGATATTTTTCGTAACATAGCTTGTTAAATATTTCCTCAATCCCACCTGCTAGTAGATCTAGTGTTTCAAAATATTTAACTTGTAATATATCTTTGGCTGATACAAACCGATGAGCAAGAGCACTCGTATGCTCGCCATAGTCGTATCGCTTCGGGTTTCGTCTGTGTCTTGCAAGTTTTGGTTCTTCAAACTATACAATTTTGGTTTGCTCGGTCATTTTATTCCACAAAACGTCAAATTTCTTACAATTACTAATTAACTCTGAAATTGTTATTTACAATACAGTATACGTTACCTCTATATTGTGCTGTTCCACATGCAAGCGCGCAACGCAGGAGATGTGCGTCACTGAATCATCGGCATTGTCATCTAATATTTGTTCTGTCTCTAAGGACGGAGATCCAGCTCCAGTTTGGTCAAACACACCAGTAAAGTTTCCTGGTGCGTATTTAGTCGCTGGAATTCCTGTCCGGAATCTGAACCTGGAGGGTTGGTCTCACCAGGCTCAGAATCACCTAAGCACCTACGTATATTTTTGTATACCCGATTATTAAATATAATAAATATAAAATACATTTTATAAATGCTTACAGAAGGTTAAGCTCAATATTAGCAGTTTAATAACAAAACATTACTAATTCACTGCCCCTTCACAAGCTTACAGCACCATATTCTCACTGTTCACAAACGACTGGTGTACATTTGACACATTCCTTGTATTACCAGAGCTACAAAGTTGTAGTTGGTGGTGACTGGTGAACAGTGCCGATACGTGAAACTAAGCGTGAGCTAGAGTCAATAAATCTCACTTAAAAGAGCAACTACGCAACGTAGGAATTCATTTGCGCTCTGCCGATTACTGGTATGTGTTGCAGAGTTACGTTTTTTCTATCCAAGTCTTCAATACTTTGTGTATAATAATGACACTACACCACAGTCTATGTAGTTCTATAAATTTATGTGTTTCTAGCTATAGCTTTTCTATAAGGCATAGTGTTGTTCCGTTCAAATGCGTAGTCGGTGTAACGTAAAAATTATCTTATAAAATTTTCCCTGTTTTATTACCCACGTACGGCTTGTCGCACTTGTCAACCCAAACAATAAAGAGGGGTCAGTGTACCCTTTGTCCCTCCAGTTCCGACGTCCTTGGGTCTAACAACAGACCTAATGAATTGAGAAGAGATAAAGGACAATAAGCAATGGAGCATATGTTACAAATTTGCTGGTAATGTCATGAACGTGTATTTGTTGTCTTGGAATTCTGACGAATATCGGCCAGATACAAGCTCTTATGACGAAGAAGTGGTTCCTCCTAACCGGCAGAGAAAAGGGACACAAAAAATAAAAACTTTCAAACCCAGTACGAATAGAGGTGTGAATCAGGTAAATGGTTCAGATGGTGTTGAGCAAGGTGTTCATACACAACTGAAAACACTTTGCAGTAGACCTCCGGCTATCCAAGAGAGAAACTTTGAGGATCTTTAGTAGCTGAAAGCATTCTAGGAAGTATGTTACCGTTCATTTAACAATGGTCTGCGTCTTTGTAATTATAAAGGGCAGTATGTTCACATCAAGAATTAAGATGAGCAATCTTTGGATTTTTAATTATCCTTGGGCACAAAGGAATTGAGTAGAGATTTTTTGTTTTCATGTAGTTAAAACTGGACTTAAATTTGTTTCTTAAGAGCTAGTAAATAATAATTTGAAGAACTAGAGGAAAATCAGACATCTGATAGAAATAAAAATAGTTTGTAAAATGTCTATTGTTGAAAAGTTTAAGTTAAAAAGGTTGTATGTCGGTATGCAAAATGTCGTATGTTGACATTTTACTCTAATTTTTATTGCAAAATAACATATGTTGCGATAAGTCTCTTAATAGCAAGAGTTTTACAAAAGTTGGTATGACATTCATTAACGTATGCTTATTAAGGATCAAAACATAAATATTGCAATGATAAAGTCAATTAATAATTGAGCAGACCTTGAGCAAGAACAAATTTACGTTCAGTGGTTGCCAACTCTTATTCTAAATTTTTGTAAGATTAAGTTGTTTTCTTTTAAACTCCTTCCTTTAAGATATAAAAACACGCGCTCTTTAGTTGGAGCAATCTTGCTGAATACTGATATGTTCTAGAGCTTTACATAGGCCAATAGGCGGTTATATAAAGTAATCTGCTGAGGTTCGGTAGTTCTCGTTCCTCGATCACCAGGTTAGTTAATGTAAGCCTGCAAGCGATTCAAGAACTAGCGACTTATTGGACGTTTGAAAACTCTACTCGAGTTACTATTTGAACATCTCAAGTTATAATTTTGATCTGCCGAGACTAACCTCGTGATAAATTATAACCGCCTTATGTAAGCTGAAGTCTCGTGAGGCACGAGAAGGTCGCGGTACATCGCGAGGCGAACAACCCCGCGCACGTGCGTGCAGCGACCTAGAGGTGATGGAAGGAGGGTAAGGGGGTCAAGGGAAGGGTAGTTGAAACTGTCAGCCTGCTGTGTACCCGAGCCCACGACTCACGACGCTGTGTAATCCCGATGTAACGCTAATTTCCATTGTTTGCGCTCCGCTGGAGACGTGACGGACATGCGCAGCGCGCGGGAGGGGAAGTAGCCACAGGGTGGTCCAGGAAGCTTGCCTCTTCCCCTCAGCTCCTCTCCCCCCTTCCTTCCATTCTTGCTTGTTATACTACACAAACACCTACAAAGCAATTCCAAGTAAAGTCTTCTATATTTATCGTCGATATTTTCACGTGTAGCTCTTTCAGATATTTCTTAAATTTACCGTCATTGAATTCGATTTATTGAACGTCAAGTGCCGACATATTAACATCTTAGCCAAAGACGTATTGTTGGTATTTAAATCGTAACTGTTGGTGCGTAGTTTTGAATTTGGCAAAGAAAGTTAATTATTGCACATAACTATGTCGTTCAAAGCTGAGTTTTATCAATAATAGTAATTTGATTGCATATTTTTCATGCACCTTAATGTGCCCGCTTTATGAGACTGTTCAAATGGTGTTAAGTATTGTGTGCATACTACCGAGGTATGGGACTCTGTAGGTTATGCTCTAGTTTGTGTGTGTATTTTGGGACGTGTGTCCCTCTGAAGTGTTCTTCCTGTAAGTATAGGGGTTAATGCAGTTATGTGAGAGTATTGTGTGTACTCGCTACTGAGGTATGGGACTCAGTTAGCATTGTGCTTTTTACTGTTTAATTAGTTTCCTATAAGGATAGGACTATCTAATTTGTATTATTTATTTTCATCGTTGTCTTTTGCTAGACCCTTTTCAATAATCTAGTCTAGGGCTACTTACTTACTTACAGTACAAATTAACCTGTTAATTTCTCACGCTTTATTAATGTTCAGTGTACTTAACTTTGTATTTCGTATTTTTCATGAAGTAGTGTGTGTGCATATATATATACATACACACATATAGACACATATATAAGTATATACATACATACACACGCGTATATATATATTATAGCTCTGTATGTGATTCACTCTGTTTAAGTATATACCCTCTGTGTGAAGTATAACGGTAGTCATGGAGGTAGGAATAGTCAGGAGATGGCTTGCTGTGACGTAGTTGAAGCCGGCTTTTTGGGTGTTCCATCATGACGCTGAGGCGTTTTGAGGTTACGGTTACTTGTGTTGACGCGCCTCTAAACATTAAAAACATCTCAGAGTAGTGAAAATTAGCGATGTAAGGAACAAAATTGATTGATAATAAAGTTGCTTTGGCCAGGTAACATCATTACGAACTTTGTTCGAATTGCGATTAAGGAACAGGCGGTTGCCATAATGGAACACCCCAAAACGGCGGCTTCACGTAGCTGTCATACATGGCCTTAGGCAGGGCCACCCCCTGATGTTAGTGTATTTGTAGGTGTTAATGAGTAGGTCACAGCTAGGCGTAGACTGGAACAAATGCTGTCACCTAAAGACACAACTTGCCACACCACACGAAGACTAATCTCTATAAATAAAAGAGAATACTCTGACTGACTAACTGACTGACATGTCTAACTACAGTTCAAACCACAGAACCTAGAATCGTGAAATTTTTTTGTGTGCGTTCCCCTCAAGTCGTAGGCGAACACTAAGGAAGGATTTTTCGAAATTCCACCTCTAACGGAGAGAAAAAGGGTGAAATATATTCCCGAAGAATCGTCGATAGAGATCGAACCCGTCGGTCTATCGTCATGAATTTTACTGCAATAAGACACACATAAAATTGCATATTAACCAATTTAAGGATTTTTCAAAGTTAAAAATTTTAGGGGGTGAAAATACCTTGAACGTGTTGTACCGTCCCCTACTTAAGCGATAGCACCTCAATCAATGGCGACGGTAACAAATTACAAAAGCCAAGGTGAGGTGGGTTGCAAATCCCTGTAGATTTGCAAGGGCGCTAAGGCAAAAGTAACCCTCACTCTAAACAAATCAAATTCAAAACCTCAAACACTTCAGTAAAGTTTAACAGTTATAGATCAGCAATAGCTGCAAGCACAATTACATTGATATTCCAATAATTAAAAAGGCAAACTGTAGATTAACTTCAAAGAAAACATCATAAAGTTCCGGGTTCAATCCCACCAGGGATTTATTCAGAACTCAAAATCAAACAAGCATAACAAAGCATCGACATACCCTTAAACATTTTACAAAACTCAATAGATTGCCAATCTAACTAGAAACATTAGAAACGAAAATACGAAATACGAAGCTAAGTTCACTGAACATTAATTTACCAGTTACATTTTTAAAGCGTGAGAAATTAACAGGTTAATTTGCACTGTAAGCCAGGCGAGTCGTATTTAATTCGACAGTACGCACTGTTCCATGATAGCGTTCCACAATGACATGATTTATTTCGCGCGTTATGCGACGTACGTCATGTGAATTGTAGTACAAAAACAGCGCATTTTAGGACCAACGTTCGTTTAACATTATTGCTTCTCTAAATGTAAGGATTGTTCCTCCAAAATATTTACATGCAATTTTGCAACATCCTGCATTAAGAGAGTCATCGACTGGCGCACGGACCGCAACGTGTCGCATGTATTCTTTTTTTTACGCGAAACCGTTTGTATTACGTTTACCTACAAAAAGAACACACACTTGAAACTTTGCTTCTATGTTTTCAAAAATTCATCACGCTTGTTAGAAACATTGCTAAAACGGGGGTTTTTTTTTAGACTGCTGTAACTCCGAAAATATTACCTGAAATCGTAAAGTGCAAAGCAAGAGGCATGCGTTGGTCTTTACTTCATACTGTTAAAAAATAAAATATTGTGGTCACCGATTAAAGTCCCGTAGGAAAAAGACTACAACGGAAACCTTGCACGCCAGTTTGGCGCGCTGCGAATAGAGGCGATACGCTTCTCGTCAAGCGTGTGACACTGGCTCTTACAGCTACGCTGTTCCCACGCGTCAAAGGTGGAAATTCGACACCGGCGAAGAATCCTCTTAAGCACTTAACATAAAAATTGGCTACTTTTCTCAGGCTGCAGAATTCCTAAAAAAACTCCATGATTTAACCTTTTTTGTTTGAATAAATTTCCTTCATAACTTATCCATTCAGGGCTCATTTACACGCAGGCTATCTAGGATACCGTAAGTTCCATTTCAAGGGGTCTAACTAAATTTTTCGAAGGACGTGGAATATCAGCTACTCAAGCTTCATCGAATTGTTCAACCCCATCGACTTTTGTAAACTTTCTGCCGGTAAATTTCCCGGGAAGATAATGATTTATTTTTCCTGCTGCAGGTTACAGAAATTGTATTTGCATTAATTTTCGCTCTGACAATTTCTTTTTCTCGAAAATGTATGGTGTTTCTCACTATGATGTGTAAAAACACACAACGTAAACTCTGTGATACAGAAAGTAGCAAATATTATATTAATCTAGTGTGTCCGATATTGTTCTCCTTTAACGGCAAATCAAATACTGTTCAATCGCCGACCATAGAGGTAATATATAGCAGAGAGAACATGCCGTCACAAATGTGTGTGTCCAACAGAATTTGGTGCTGTTGATTTATGTTTCCTTGGCATAAAGATATCATCGTGTTGTTTTTTATTAATGGTGTACCTTCTGAACACATATTTATCAATGCGGTGTCATCAAGATCTCGGTTAAAAACCTTATACGCAGTATTAAGCTCATATTGACTTTTACTAAAAAAAGCTGTGTTTAGGAATACATTAGTGAGGCAAACATTGTTTACATTTGTTATTCAGAAATATAGACGCTATTTTACTATGTGAAAATTGTAGTAGGACCGCCATAGCGAATATAATACACACGTTTTACCAAAATAATTCAACATGGCTGTGATTACAAGGAAACATCATCTTGGATCTCGATTTAATTTATGTAATTTCAAAATCCCCGCTCATATTTTAATTTAACCACAAGATAAACACGCTATTTCGTGTGCAGCTGTATAGAGCAGACTCTCTCTGTGCGTGCCCTATATATACTCTAAGCCACAAAAAAAAAAAAATGCCGGCGCGACATATGTCAGCGGCGGAGTTGCTGTTTGAGGTGCGCTCTAGGTGCAGCCTGCCCAGCCTGACAGTAAAGTGCTCGTTCACCTTCACCCTTATTACTCCTTCCAGAAATGGAAACACTGGATCAGACCCCATGCTCGCTGCAAATTATTTGATTTTCACTGCCCGAGCGAGGTGGCGCAACGGCAACACGTTGGACTCGTATTCGGAGGGACACAGGTTCGATCCCCGGCTCCAACCATCCTGATTTCTGTTTTCCATGGTTTCCCGAAATCGCCCTAGACAAATGCTGAGATTGTTCCTTAATAAAGGCCATGGCTAACTCCTCTCCCAGCTCCTGTCATTGAATCAAGTTATGTCACCGTCTCTAATGACCTAGCTGTCGACGAGACGCTAAGCCCACTTACATTGTATTAATTTTTTCTTGTTGCTGAAAGGAATCCCCGTAAGCAAACTGGCTTGTAAAGTGAAGCACTCTGCTTAACCGTGAGTGTATTTACGAAGTACCTTCTCGGCTGATATAATAACATAACACATGAGTTGAAAATATTCAAAGATAAAACCAAGAGTAAACATACGTGGCAGTAAATCAGGATCAGGAATGTTGTCCAAGAAAATATAGGTGACACATATTATTATCATACGTATCTAGGCACTGGGAAGACTAAATACACACGTGGGGTTTTGCTGTAAAACTGATTGAAGGAAATGTGCCTGCTGCTTTCAGTTTAAAGAAATAAAATGATCATAAGCAAACACTGATATTTCGTGATTGACGTGTAATATAGCCTAATATGGTGTTTGTCAAGAAAGAAACAATTTTTGTATTGAAAATTTTCTTTCGGCAGTAAGATGACACAAACAATTCGGACAGTGATTATGCAGAAACGTCTTTAGGGGTAAAACAATTAAGATGGAGTTGCCGTTCAGTGCACCTTGGCTTCCATCGAGATCGAAACCCTTACAACGTAGCCGTGTATGTCTCATTGACTACTTTAATTCTTTCCATGCGCCATTGATATTTCCCTGCCGGCGGAAGTACAACCGAATCGATATTTTTTTCTGTTAGTTATTTTTCGTACAAAACGATAGCCTTAGATGTAATTAATTATCGTATTAATATATAGGTACTTCAAAAATTTATGATTTTATAACGTTCTTTTTTTAACTTAGTCATTTCGGTAAAAGTTACTCGCAAAATATCGCTAAGTTGGGCTGTCGGAAAATCAAGTAATATTCTATAGGTATTATTTGTAGTTCTCTGTTTTACAGGTCTTGTTTAATGTTTAATCTGTAATAGAAAATAATTTTGCGTCCATGAAATGTACTTGCTGGTTAGATTCTTATATTACACGAAATTGTTCGTTAATTCAGATCATAAATATTATGCGTTACAAACGATGAACATTATTTGTGATACTCGAAGCAAAATCAACATCTTGGGAGGTAAAAGACACTACCATGATACGAATATTATTTCAGAAATAGTTTGATTTCGTTCCTAGTGGGGGTGGGTCAGGATAAAGTTAATTCTACGTCAAGTAAGGAAGATAATCTTGTGTCTTATGAACGAGTTTGTCAAGGGACAAGATCTGCCGTTAGTAGCTCTGGTATTGGTTAGAGGGCTATTTCATGGAAGCGTTTATGAAGTGAACTTCGGTTGAAAAAACCGAATATTGCCGAAGGACGAAGTTCTCTCCATTAGCACCAGTGTGAATTAGCCCTCTTACCGATACCAGTGCAACTAGCGGCAGAAATGTTCCCTTACCAAACTAATAACAGCGCGAGCTTCCTGATATGTATAGGTTGTTCGGGATAAACTGAGCACTGAAAATTTAACCTTTGAAAAATATCACCAGCCGTTACTGCATATAATTCATCATAAACTATAACTTCATTACTGCTTGTATGGTTGGCAGCGAAGTTACGCAATATGGTTAAGCGTATTTCCCTATGTAAATACAACACTGCTGTAACAAAGTCAACCAAAATTTACATAATTGAATTTGATATAATCAATTAACTTTTTTATCAAACTATAAAAGTTCCTACCGACTGCACAATTTATCTTACACACGCAAACCTTAAGTGACGTGTCCAGAAAGTTATACATTTCCCGTCGTTTGCCGCAACGCGCGGAAAGATACGAATTGTCTGAAAATGGAACTTAAGCAGGGCTTATTTGAGTGCTAACTTTTTTCTGAACCGCCTATAGTATAAACGACCTCGCGGTCCAGCATCGTGAAGCTGCCTACCAACTGTGGTAGCTTGTATAGTGGGAACGTGTCACTTATTATTACTGTTTGCTTAAGTTCAAGTGAGAGAATCATAGGGCAAGTAGGTGATTATTATAAAAATACTTCAAAAATATAATCGAAATATTAAAACAGTCATAATAAGATATTATTAAAAATAAGTTACACTTGGGTGGTAATGTTGGTCAGCGTGATGATAATTTTTTGTTACCTGTTAAACGATGCCTTGTTCAAAATTTAACGTACCGTGTATTCCTGAAATCGGAAGTTCATATGATTTTTTTAAACAACTGATAATGATATACGAATTTGGTTCTCTATTTGAAATTTTAGTTCTTATCGAAATAATATGCACACAGCTAGTTTTGTGTATTTTTGTGTTTCGTGTGTTCCGCGTGTGGAATACACGCGATTGGATTGGCGATCGTAGGCCTAACTGATCTCGGAATCTAGTGGAATTTAACGGTGATTATTTAATGTAGCACTACACTTTTTATGTGTTTGTCGGTATTAAAAAAGGGAAATAATTCTTTAAACGCCTCGATTGCATCACAACTTTTAAGTTATACATAGCATTAAAAAAACACTGCTATTTCTGCACATAATTATTCTCACATAGCGAATTTTACTCTCACGGTTTAACTAGTTGAAAATGTACGCTGCAACGAAAAGATTTGTTTGTTTTAATTTAAATACATAAAAAACGAATATTAAAAAAAATATAAGTGGGAATTTGGAGGTTGTTTACATGCAATAAATACTAAAGTTTAACTTGTTGCCACTTAAGGATTATGGGCGTTGCTAGTTATCAGGCGGAATATGAGTCACGGTGTTTAACATTGAACTTCACCTTTTTGCTTAGGTCTTTATGCTCGTTGCTTCCAACCTTCAGTAGCTGAGTGTAAGCCCAAAGTTAAAACTGCGTGTGGTATAGCGGGCTGGTTGATGAACCGTTAGGCGAGGACGGAGGGTGGGTGACGCAGCTACAGTACTGGAAGAATGTGCATGCCTGCCTTGTCCCACAGTTCCCACAGGAGCTCTCCCTGACGACCCCGCCCCTCGGCCGGCCCTCAACAGTCGCTCTCGAGGGCCGCCGAAGCGCTGCCTCATCGCGGCCCGGCACCTCCGTCGTATTGTTCCGTCCCCCACAAAGCCCTCCTCTGCCGCCCACACTCTTTTTACACTATTTATTAATTTCCTTTTGAAGCGATGATCAGGGTGGCGGAAGACTCTATCCCCCTCCAGTTGTGGGGGAGGGGGGACGCCCTGATCGCCGTAATGGCCGGGTCTAGCAAGGCACAAAGGGCGCCCCTCGACGGAGGAGCGCCTCTTGACAAGCCCCCCTCGCGCCGCCGACAATGGTCCTCGTGACACCTGCGGCCCGCCAAGAGGAGCCTCTACCCGGGGATTAAGAGATCATTGAAGGAAAATACTAAAGTCATTGTTGTTTCACTTTCTAGAAATGTGTGCCGCGCATGGCGTCACTCCTCTGTCCCGGCGTCCATTTGCGTTGGCGCTTACTCTTTGTCTCCGGTACTGCCTGACAGCGGTTACGTTACCACTCTCGTAATTACAATACAATGACGCATTTATTACGTCTACAGTGGTGGGAGTTGCGTGCCGGGTCATTTGGAAATATATCCGACACCAGCGAGTAACATTGTGGTGTTATTATAACCAAAGTACTAGCAGGGAAGTATACGAATAAAACAACATCTTTAGTAAGGAAAAAACTGTGTATTGTTTGCTCGAATCAAATAAATAGAACAAAAGATTTACTCATCAACGCAGTGAAGAACTGAAAAATAATGACTGAACTGAATTAGAATCATGTAGTTCAATGCAAAAGATAAATTAAAGTTTCTGGACCTACAAAACATCTACCAATCATTAATATATAGTGATAATATAAAAATGGATAAACCGTATAAACTTCTTGAAATCAGAGAAATTTCGCCTGGAATAAGCAACAATTGTTTAACTGAAAAATTTTAAATGGGAATCATGGTCGTTCCTAGTTCAACGGTCTAACAAGTTATGGTTCAAGAACTGTGGAAGAAACAGTCAAATTTACTGGTGTTTTGTGGTAGGTTAATAACGTGCAGCGTTATCTCTTTAACATAGCCAAGTAAAGCCTAATAACTACGGACAATAATATATCGCGATGAAAGGTAACGTCTTGCTAGGCTTCAATTTAGCTTCCATACGTGGCATTATTCTTTCGTTAATGGCGTGTCCGCATCTGACTGGGCCAATGATAACTTAGGAGCGCCACTACTAAATATTTGTGATTCGTCTTTAAAACAACTTGACCATCCTCCAATCACATAAAGCAGGATCGCACAGGCCTCTATGCTGTATTGTAAAATACGGTGCCATGAAATTACACTAGCTCTACTTATAACTAGGTACTTGAAAAATTCGCGTTTTCTTTAACGCACAGGCTAAAATTCCAGCAACAATAAGTTCGTATCACTTTCGCAATTGACCCTCGACTTATTTGTCATCCCCTGGAAGTCTCTGAGCCAATAGTAATAAATATACCTTAACGTTTCCCATACCAATGTATCAACGAGCAGCTAATGAACATCTGTGCTTGAATGCACAGATATTCTTGGAGGCCAGCCAACAGGTCAATGAAACCCGCGAATTTTTCCGGTCTCTACTCAAAACTAGAGACGTGCAAAATTCGCGTTATTTTCGGCTAACAGACTAGAATCCAAACGCCTGTAGTCTTGTTCGAAATATTCCGTTGGACAAGATCATGGCCTTTCACGGAGAATGCTTCTGGCCAATAATTAAAAGTTCACGGTAGACTGACCAACCTCCTGGGGCTATCACAAACGTAAATGACGTTATGTAGAGACTCGTGACCAGTGTAATCACAGGTTGTGCGCTTATATGTACAGGGCAGTCAATTCTAGCATGTCATAAAAAATAACGCGAATTTCGCTGGTCTCTACTTATAACACATTTTATGGCAGCCAAAAATATCGTTGGAAAGAAAATGTATGATTTGTGGGATACGTATCACGGTTATGAATTGGGGTTTCAGAGAGCGGGACTTGCTTATTGAAAACTGGTTTTGAACCACTTCAACACGATCCTCAGACGTTGCTGAGTCATTCTTAGGGTTAGGCACCAGCAGCCAGCCTTTCAGCCCTCTCTCTACAAAAAAGTGACGCCTTAGAAACCACGGCCTTTTAGCATTAGGGATCCTTGGCAACATTCGTTAAAATAGATGTAACGAAAATCACTTATCTTTAAAATACTTTTCGAGATCCTATCAAGCTTTGTCACTGACTGTCAAAATGTAATTTTTCTTTAACTATAGACAAATTTACTATATGTCAGTAAAATCAAATTTACTAACGAACCTACAGAGTTTTAGCTATATTTCACTACAATCAAAATTTTGCGCAACAAGGAAAGACCTATAGGTATATTTCACTCTACGTTCAAATATATTTTGAAAGTTACACCACTCAACAAAGCCATCTGATAAAAAAAAATATTTGTAAAATTGGTAGATAACATAATTAAATTTCACAAATAATGTTGAAAAATTCAAGGACGCATACGAAAAATACTTTTCTTCTACTCTTTTCATATTCTAAAATAACGTTTTCAAATACATTAAGAATAATTTCCTGCCCACCAAGTCTTGTCTACCGGAAACTCTACAACGTATGCGGTTGCCCTAACGAATGCATTGGTTCTTACATCGAGGCACTGTGATATCATAATGCCGCACATGTCTGGAAACAGTGTAATGTGTCCTACTAGTCTCGTGCATGTATAACTACAATGTGGTTCCTTTCATGTTCCCTCTAATAGCGATATTGTTTCTGAGAGGTGTAGTTTGTTCTCGGCGAACTCCCGTTGTACAGACTGACGCTCAGCACACGTCTTATAAAACTATTACTATACTTGTGGCATAGTAAATAATGCACTATGGTCGTCATTCTAGTGTTTTATTGCAGCTATTATCACTTATTTCTCCCTTACTGCCCACCACGGATCGCATTACCGCGTGTGTCAGCTTTTAAAAATTTCTTCTGTTTTCTGTCCATGTTTTGTCCGTCAATTTATTAACGGTACTTACTTGTCCCTCATGAAGACAGATACGAAATATATTAACAAATTATACGAACATTGTTCGTTCTTATTTTTTACTTGCTCATGTCCTACGTAAAATATTCCAGTCAAGTGTCTTGAAGAGGTACTCCACTTGTATCCATAGAGTATGTTAACAAATTTATACATTGTTATATTGTACTTAGCAAATTAGCACGATCTATATTACTGTTCCAGTTTTTTAAAAAAAATTCTCCTTGTTATTTTAAAATTATATTTTCAACAAATTCTCTATTATCTCGCATACTCAGTTTCATAATTTCGAGTAGTAATCCACGCAAGCTTATTTAATCCTGTAGCCACGACGTGCCTCGAAGTTTATTTTCGAAAATTGTTTGGCACTATAAGACAGTATGGAATTTTCGAAACTGACAAACAGTTCGTATTATTTAAATTTATTGTTCACACAAATTTACTTCAATTAATGTCATCTTCCAATATCGGTCCAACTTATGGTGCATTGCGTTTAATAGCTATGTCTGTATTTGAATGGCTTAATATTTCAATGAATGTAAATCATTGTAGAAGTACAAGTAATGTTTTGAGATCTGAACCTGATTACGTTTAAGGGGAAGCCGTACATTACCCAAAATATAAAACATCATTACCCACGATGAACACGAAAATACCTGCTTTGTCCCACTTCCTGCTACCACTTGCAACAGTCAGGACCATAAATTTTATGTTGTACCGCATGCACATTTATTATGAAACTTAGCCTTTTTAATGCGTTTGACTGCTGTAATTTATACAATGTACTAACAGTTTGAAAAAATGTTGTATCTACCTTTTAAGAAAAAAAGCTATTTTTCCGCATTAGCACTGCCAAATTCACACACAGAGGTAGTGTACATATGAGTTAAAACCACTTGTTTCACTACGCAGGTAGGTGACGGAATCGAAAATGTAAACTTCAATTCACAAAAAGTCTTAAATATTTAGGGGAAAGGTGAGCAATATTTATAAGGAGAAATTTTATTGAATCGGATGAGTAGTAGATTACTTAGAGACGAGAAGTTAACTTAATGGCTTTTAAACCCAAGCTTTTTAAGTTTTTTTCTCGTCATCGTTGTCCATTAATGAGTTCGGAACTTTCTAGAAGTACATTATTAATTTCTGACTGTTTTGCGTCTTTTATCTGGTGGTTTGTCCTTCGCATAGTTCAAGCAGGCAGCTCCACTAACTTCCTATATTATTCTAAGGGGCGAGCAAGCAGAATTTGTCTTGTTAAATGGACAATTCGTACGTATATCAGTTACGTAACTGATTGGCGAATGGTGAATGTAAGTCCCATGTTAAACAACGAGAAAATTATTTTCGCCGAAGACGCCCGAAGTAGGCTACAATTTCGCCCTCCATAATACCAACGTCAGAACACGTTTCGTGAATGATAGGGATAAACGTTCAGAATTGCCACATCAATAATACAATTTTCGTAATAAAATTTAACTTTTCAAACATACTAAGTAATCCTATTTTGTTAATGACATGCAGTGGTGTAGATACATGATTTCAATCCGTTGTTATTTCATTGTAACATTTATTTTTAGTTGCAAGAGTTACCCGAAGGAGGAGGGAACCAACTTCAGCAATCTTCGGTTAAGGGCACCGTCTACCTGCGCGCAAGAGGCTCAAAAGCGACGGAGCAGTAAGGTCGACCTTGAAGAGCGCATCAAATGCCGCGTCGCCTCAATGAGCCAAGCGCTGAACTAGCGTGCAAGCTTCCCGCTGGACCGTTTTTACTATGGGACTTTCAGCGACAACACTATCATTTTATCTTACGCGACGAAAGGGAAAGAGTCTCTCTACAGGTCTATAATATTCAGAATGTCGTGAAAATGATTACTCTTACATAAAAATCAGCGTCAAAAGTCCCGATTCGGTCACTTTAAGCTAAAAAAAAAAAAAAATAAAAAAAAATACTTGTTAGGAACGATAACAGTTAACGGCAAAATTATAGACCTGTACTAATATCCTTAACTGCTTTTCGTAGCCTAACCGCGTGACAACATGTTGAATGGTTTTCGAATGAAATCAGGATTGTTAAAGGTCTGCGCGCCTCTTCACGATTCTAGTAGACGGCGCCCAGTGTTTCAGGCGCATGTATGCTACCCGCATCATCCCCATATAAATCAAGGCTAATCTTACTACCGCTGTAGCAATACGAGTATTCCCGTTTATTATATTTAATTTTGCAGAACTCAGCTCGAATAAGAACTACTTTAACTGTAAAAAAATGCGAACGCAATTTTAAAATGTGTAATACTTTCATTGCTATAACGGTAGTAAGATTAACCTTAACTATATGGGTTGATGCGGGTTGCATACCCACGCCTGAAACACTGGAACAGCCTCCCAGTTACAAGGGCCTGAGTGAGCAAGATGACTAGGACACGACTACCGGCCTTGCCGGATTTAGCGTGTCTGCAGGGGGAATTCTCCCAGGGTCTGGAGAAGTTTCGCAGTACCGCCTCTTCTTCTACATCCCGGAAAAGGCAATGGCAGATTCACGTGGGAGGCCAGCTGAGCGCCTACATCGCCTTCGACGAGAGCTGGCGAGCCTCGCGGTCCGCACGCCGGACAATGGAAGCACGTGGTCACGGCCGGCTCTCGGGCAATTCGCCCCGGCAATTAATTACCGGCTCGCCCCCCGCCGGGGGCGGACAAAGAGCGCGCCTTCCTGCTGGCTCGGCCGGCGTCTGATGAAGACCTTCCCCCCGCGGGGATCTCCGCGGCGCCGACAAAGTGCGCGGCGCCCCCTATCCACCCTCTCCGCGCTCGATCGGCCAACGCTCCAGAGCGCCTCCGCCGGGTATCGATAACTCGCGTCGGACGTTCATCGCGTCGACGGAACCGCAGTTCTGCGTCGATGCTTTCATCCTACGAGCAACGCCGGCGAAGAGCGGCACCATGTTCTTCGGGGAGACAATCAACACAGATGCCGTGTTCCTAGAGAGTGGTCTTTACAGTATTATAATCTGTTCGAATAGGGCCTTGGCAGAAAATGAATTTTAATTCGCCTTTGAAATATCCACTGTGATATTGAATATTTTGACGTTAACGTCAATTGTCGTACTGAGGATTAATTTAGTGAACCGTTCTATAATCGTCGATCAGTAAATTACAAGAAAATTTCCACAGTATATTAGCTTTAATGTATTTTTCACGTTACTTCTTAACGTATTAGTATCATAACTTTTATTGGCTTCAACTCCCACTTTTATGCCGGGATGATGTTTAGAAACTTTACGTTGACGACATCTTGACCTGACTTAACCCGGCAATCGAAACCGATCTACGTGGTCCGGAGGCAGCAGTTACAAGAGTGCTTCACACATTATATCGGCGTTCATGTCCAAAACAATTTTTCAACGCCTTTTACTCAAATGTTCTTCACTACTGCTTACCAAAGACTGTTCTCGATTTCCAGCTTGTTTCTCTGAAAATGTATTTCCTATGTTTAGCTCTGAGTAGTGTGTATGTACAACCGCAAAGGAATCATCACCGTGACTAGTGCGCCTTGGGTGTTTAAAAACTACTAACAGGATTATGAATTTTATATCCAACCACCACTATATGTAGGAATAGTTGTCTTCAGATGCTTGCAAGTCCTCTAAAAGTATGCTAACATTTCTAAGCATCACTGACAACGGAAAATTTGGATTTTTTTGGTTATTTATATTATTAAATATAAGCCCTACGGAATAATGATCTCACTAATTACTTGACAGTAAGTTGTATTTCTTGAACAGACAACATTTGAAAAATAAATACCGTAACAGTACATTGGGTATGTAGTAAAATAACACTGAAAATAAATCCTATTTTAAGTATTAATAAATTTCTACTCTTAATATTACCAATTGTTCCATTTTAAGATATGAATTTCTTAACAAGCGTGTTTCAATTAAAAAAGAATTGTTTGAAGTAAATATTTTATTGTAGCAAACAGTCTACAGATGAGATATATTTTTAATTGACAAGATTATTTATGTTTCTTTAAAGCAAAAAACAGACCTCTCTCTGGAGACAAAATGTGACTGTGGACATTTAGCCCTATAGCTGAAATAAAAAAAGCTACAGACATTTCTAACTACAGATGGTTGAATCATTAACAAGCAATTTTTATATTTAATTTATATTAATATATTAGAAACTGTTTGACTGGTTCTTGTTTTCACAAATTTTTGATATTTCATAATTATCATCTCCTAAACACTGCTACAAAATATTTAGCTTCAATTAATTGGCCCCATTTAAATATTGTTAATCATTTACGTCTTCAATGAGAACCGATACTAAATTCGAAATAGCAAAATATGCACGTGATCGAAATAGGACTACTATGGACAATCACTTTTTGCATCGCAACAATATCTGTTGCTGCAGGTAACGGTGGTCAATGTAACTGAAAAAGAAACTGAACAGTCCTTGCTTTGTATTTTGAGGAAAGATTAATTGTGAACCATTTATCCTGCAACGCTTCATTAATACTTCTTTGAAAACAACAAAATTAGGTTTTATTGTCTTCTTGTAAGGTGAATGTATAAAATCTATTTTTAAGGCGTATGTTTGTGGATTTTTAATATGCGTATCTTACATGTGCTACATTTTTGTACATATTCATTATACGTGTGCTAGAAGTACAGCCTGTTTTATGTATGTATTTATTAAAATTGTTATGTTAAAATTTTAAATAGAAAAAAAAGCAATTTAACAAAGTTTGATCACTAAACTTTTCCTTTGTCTAAACGTAATTTAGTACCAGTTAGAATATATGTTTTGTATTCTAAATAGCACTGCGTGTTTAAAGTAATTGAATGAAAGGTTTACGTGAGAAAAAAAATGGGAATTTTTTGGGGAGAATACAGTATGTACAAAACGTTTTGTCTGTATTAGGTACTAGGACTCATAATATGTGATAACTCAGCTATTCGCATTTTAAGTTATTATAAATTGTTATTTAGTGAAGTGGAGTGAAGAGGTTTTATGCTCATCTGGGTTACTTGGGGTGCGTGTGGAGCAGCGGCTAAACGTAAGGATATGGGAAACGGGAAAGCCCTGAGAAAAACCCGCCGGTCATCTGCAGCTATGTTTCCAACTTGAGAAAAACGAACAACCCTTCGAGAACCGAGTCCGCATCACCGTGGTGGAAGTGACCATTATACTTCCATTATACCTTCATGGTGCCAAATCGTAGGCAGTTATACGCATGTCACTTACTTTAGAATACATTTGTGCGGAACATCTTACGGCTCGGTGCCCACGTCATATCACGTTTCCTGTTTGCATTTTTAGTTTCAAAACGCTGTATTCAATTAGTTGTTCTGCGAGTTATTTTATCTTGTTTTTAATTTCAGCGCACTGCGGGCGAACCCAACCAGCAAAAACATATTTAAAAATAAAAACAAAAGCATGCCTTCCTTTCTTTCGACCGTACGGAAATGTTCGTAGCATAAAAACTCTATTAAATCCTGGCGCCGTTTATCGCTACAGGTGGTCAGATAATGGGTCTACCATGAAGGGGGCGTGGCGTTCGCTTTCAGACAGCCCGCTCCTGATTGGCTAACCGGTTTATACATGCCTTACCCCCTTCGGCATCATTTTCCATGCCGTATGCTTATAATGGGTTCCGTGACGCACAACTCGCCTGGCTATGAGACTCCGTGTAGCATCTGGTTTAGGAGCCCATGAGCGGGTGCAAAAGTAGCCTAAATGCCGTATATGTTTCAACTTTCATACTCTGGCGAGCTGCCCAGCTCCAGTCGTCCACTCCGCAAGATATATCGCTGCGCTGGCCACTAATACATCTTTAAAAGACCAGACAGAAACAATCTACTTAAAAGACTCTTGAATCAGACCGCACTATATCAACGACTCCTGCAAGTATGCTAATAATAGAACATTCATGACTCTGGTGGAAAAAATTCTGAAAAAATAATGGGATGTCACTGCGTTTAGAAGGTATTAAATGCGCACAGAGACTACGGTATAATGACAAGACAATCTACATTTGTCTGCTGGTTAAGGCTCGGTTTCAGTCGCCATATTTAATTTTATTATTTTTCGCTTCTTTTGTATTCTAAGAAGAAAAATGTTAAATATGTTACTATACCTCAAATTCTATTTACATTTCAGTACAGCACAGACCTTGCGATTTAGCTGTTAACGTATAATTACGCTGCAAGCTGTATGGTAAAATTTTTTATATTCATAATTAGCCCGACAAATTGCGACCTAACTATACTTTACTATCTCAATTGCCATGCTTGTATTGTAACTCAAGGTAAATAGAATTTGCGGTATAGTCGCCGATTTAACATTTTTCTTCTCAGAATTCCAAAAAAGCGAAAAATTATAAATTTCAAAATGGCGAAAGTAATCGGTTTTGCATTTATGTTGCCATAATTTCGAACAGTTTTATAGGTTTATAAATATAACATTCTAGACGCTAGGTGTTAGGAGTACTATGGCATTGAAGAACCGCTGACTCCAAACAAACTGTCCTCTATGTTGACATATATGATTTTTGCTTTCTAGCTTTGACTTACAGTGTGTTGCGCAGTGTACGTTACTGACAGAAAATTCAATTTGTTTAACATTAGAGCTACTTTAGGTAGACTTGTAAATTGAATGTATAGTGAAGTGGAGAAAATTAGCTTTTTTTATTTTCATTACATTTTTTGTTTCTAGGAGACGTACTCGTAATCAAAGAACAACTGTTACTGTTTATGTGTATAGTCGAAAATCTGCAGAACAGATATACAACCATACCTCTTACATTTGGTAAACAATCTTATTTTATGGGTGGCCATAAATCCGATGCAAGCAACAATGGCGTCCATATTTCAAAACGCTTATCGTTTATCCCGAAACAAACCTCTTGTCGATTACATTCCATATCTAACCTATAGACAAAGAAACTGTTAAAAAAGTGTCCCGGTGAAAATACGTGTTAAAAATTTCCACATACACAGAATGTTTTCCGAACAACACCGACAACCTTTCGCCAGGTGATACTTTGTAAATAAATTAGCAGAAATTACAGAGAGCAGTTTGTGTTTAAACTTAATATAAACGAAGAAATAATTATCTAAATTCAAATTTCCAAACAGTATTTTCCCAATAACATGAGAAAGACTAATACTCTGAAAATCGTAGCGTTGCGAAACCTAGAACATAGGCAACACTACGTACATGTGTGTTTTGTTGTTTACGACGCACAGGAGACGGTGGACATACGATAATCAGCTCACCGCGCCGAATTCTTAGTGCATTTTAAAAGAAAACGACAAGTCCTAGACAATTGCAACAAGAGGATCAATTTTACTACATAAGTCACTCAGCTCAACAAACTTAAGCGAGCAGTAACTGGAAACATCTAGGTACACTTGAGTATTTTCTGTCCCAGAACTACTACCTCTGCAGCCAACTGTGATCTCCCAAGAGAAAAGTTCTCGGTCACACCAAAGATTACATGTTTGTGAGTTACTGGTTAGAACTTTAACATATCGATGGATAGTTCAGTAAGAATTTACAATTTTGATAAAAAGTCTTAGCCATTTGAAATGTGTAATTTTATTAACTACCTTATTTGAAAAATCCTTCGTCATCAAACTGAAATGTATGGTACACCATTAATTGAAATTTTCTCTACAACAATGCTGCTTGAAAAAGGCTTTTAAAATATCAGCTTCAAAATATGTTTACGCAATTATTCTCTATAACGTAGTACACATACATGCGGAAAATCAATCAAAATAAAGTGTTTGGCAAAAATATACTGCCACTTTAAAATGTTAAAACTCCATTGTAACATTACACACACATGCATGCACACAAATAAATATATTTATTTATGCGTGTGTGTGTAAAATAGAAACATATACATACTATTTAGCCATTATGTTTCACATTCGATTAAATGTTTACAAAGAATGATAATTTGTACGATATCTACTTTTGTAAAAATTAAGTCAATTCTTCGACGAAATGTTTACGAAAGTAGATAAAATACACACTATATACTTTTGTGAACATTAAATTAATTCTAATGTGGAATGGCTTAATCTGATGTATTACCGAATGAACTTTGCATTATTTATTTATCTACCTGAGTTTTCCAGCTTGATAATTTTCTCACGTTTCCATATAAGCCATACCACATTTGATGTATTCGTGAAATTATTTGGTTATGATAATGCATTGATTTTAATAATGAATATTCTGCTTTACTGTGATTTTGTAGCAAATGTATTACAAGACTTTTAAATTTTAAAGCATTTTTTGGTTTCTTCGTATTTTATGACTCATATTTCAAACGTGTTATGAATTATATCTTCTAGAATTTCTCGTACTCCTGTCGGAAAGTTTTCAGTGCTTTGCGAGTCAAAGAATCAGTTGATGGTTCAGTGTTAGGCTGTAACAACTTTGCAGCTAGTAACTGCAATCGTGTTATATGTTGCACATCTGCCTATTGCTAAATATTTGGCGTATCAGTAAGACATCATTTTTATTTTTTCCCTGTTACCTCACTCCGTTAAAAAAAAACTAAGATGTCCCTTATTTTCATTTTTCAGTATCCTTGTTACAAATTAATGCGAAATTATTAAAATAACACTTGTAGATAGCGTGACATGATTTAGAGTTGTATTGAGTCTGGATGTAGAAATGAAAGAACGGAGTTGAAACAAGATTTTATAAAAGCTTTTGAACTCGGTTTATTTAACGTATACGTTTAAAGAATATTAACTAACAGTAGAGGTGGTGATTTGTAGTTACATAGTTTTTCATAACAAAATATCGGTGTTTTTGATCACCACGTAATAGTTTTTCTATGAACTCCAATGCATCCAGCAAATGATTTTTAAAATAGAAATCATCTTAAAAGTAAGCAATAAAGGTTCTGCACTGCTTTTCAAAGACTAATGGAGTATTCTAGGTGCTGGATATTTTATCAAAGGCAGTAATTTTGCCTGTCATGTGAAGGTACGATTAAGAAAACGATACAAGCAAATCAGAGAAAATTTTTGTTTGTTTATAGGTTGTTTAGACCGACAGCTTCTTATCCTGCCTGTCCTGTCCATACCTATAGTCAGTAATTTGTTGTGATATTTTCAAAGTCCGGTGGCAGTCATAACTCCCAGCTATCCAGATCGATTCAGTGTGCGCGTCAAACTTCCGCGCTCGATATTTATGATAGCGTTTTAATTCAAAGTTATGTGCCTACCGACCCGTAAAGAAGAGCCTTCAGCCAGATCAGAGGAGTTCTTGTGCGGCTTCTTTCTCTCGCTTGTTTCCAAATCTTCGTCCCTCCCCAGGTCGCGTCGGTGTTTCTAGGAAGGAATCAGTGGTCACAGCGGCCGTCAGTTATCTAAACATCTGATACAGTTACAGAAGCTTTAGGAAGGAACCGCTGAAGTGGTCCATGATGGATGCGAGAAGTTGAGTCCCGCCGCATTGTCTCATATTATCGAGTCACATCCATGCTGCTTGCACAGCGACAGTTGAGATTATAGCCACACGTCACTACGGCACCACGTGTGTTTATAACTTCGCTGGTGCCATACAAGTTTTCTGCCGGTCTTACATGCAAAAATGTTGAATAATAGTAGCAAATATTAGTTTCCTCTATAACTTCCACTTTCGAATGGAAGTAAGGCACAATGACGTTTATATTTAATGCATAATTTTACGCATTTTTGAAAATGAACTTCTGCACCAGTTTAAGTTACAAAATTTAAATAAAGATGTTGCGTTCTATAGTAATCTATTTATTGTATTTGGTGAGTCTACTCGGAACACACTATTTTCTGCCATTGCCTACGACAGAATATCTTCTATAGTAGCCTACTTACAAATTCTATCATGAAGCTGTCTAGGTTATTACTCCGTATTGTAGATACACTCGTATGTTAGTACAAACACATAAACTGATGGAAACGGCAGCTGCCTTAGTGGAAAGGCTAAAAGGTAACATCACAGTGGATGTTACGTCGACTTTCCGTGCCTTCGACATTTTCTATCTCTTTTAAATGGCCTCGCCTTGAACACAGTGTGTTGTTTTGGTCGACGAGAGTCGAGTTTTTGCTTTCACCTTCAGCCCCTTCGTTTCTTATTCCGATCCTACGCCCCCTCCGACATTAAACTATAGTTGCGTGTAAGGTATTTTATCGCCCAGTTCGCACAATCCAATTGTATTTATCTCCGAAGTTGGCTGGCGACGCTACCCAGCACAAATACAGACAATTCAATATAAATTCCTAAACTTCTGTAAGCATAACCCGCTGCCCAATGGAAAAGAAAATCCTACTACGGTTGTCAATCTTTCAAGTAAGTTTCATTCTGTAACTGAAGCATGTAATAATCATAGGTCTTCGTCGAGTGGGTGGGGTTAGGGGACAAATAAAAAGGTGGGAACGTGAGGAAATCTGCTTGGGAATATCGATAGGAAAATCAGTTCTTACCGAATAATTAGACGTGGGAGAAGGTATTGAAGGATGGATGTATCGGGGCATTAATATCAAAATTATTCCGGGATCGGTGCTGGTGACAAGTTGGCTTGTCCGCGGATGGAGACGGTTGCGCGCATAGTGTTTTATGAAGACAGTCGACTCTCCCGAAGTATATTTATCGGCCAAGTCTTCGGGAGAAATGAAGGATAAAGTCCGCTAAGGTGAAGTATTAGTTGGCTGGATCATGTGCCTGGCTTTGTTATGACCCGGCTGGTGGTGTGGTTATCAGTCACCAGCGGTCGGCGATGCTGTGCGAGGTACGCCGTAAATAATATTAGTTTCAGAACTACCTAACTCTGCATGGGCACCTAAGCGTATGCATTGAAGAAAATAATGCTCTTCAGAAAATAAACCGCTAACGTTACCGAGCTGGAAGGTTTAAGTAGGATCAAAGTGAAAATTAAGCGTCACTTACCAGATAAAGGATTAACGACAGGCGTCGACAATTCCAACTTCCGGCGTTTAATTGATTTATTTGGACGCCTTAAGAGGAGTTCTCGACTGGCGCATGGACGGCGTTGCAGCGTGTCACGCGTATTCTTTTTTACGCGAAACCGCTTAAGTTATTCATATTATGCTTACCTACTTTAAACTATGCTTCTATTTTTTCAAAATGCAGCATGCTTGTTAGAAACATGATATTCGGGCCTTTCAAAATGGCTAAAAACGGATTTTTTTAGACTGTTGTAACTCCGAAAATATTACCTGAATTCGTAAAGTGCAAAACGAGAGGCATGCGTTGGTCTTTACTTCATACAGTTCAAAAATAAAATATTGTGGCCACCGCTTAAAGTCCCATGGTAAAAAGACTACAATGGAAACCTTGCACGCCAGTTTGGCGCGCTGCGAATAGAGGCGATATGCTTCTCGTCAAGCGTGGGACACTGACTCTCATCGCTACGCTGTTCCCACGCGTCAAAGGTGGAATTTGACACCGCGAAGGACTCCTCGTAAGTGCCCTCGAACAGCACAAGGCCTTGAAAGAGATACACGGGGTAAAGGGATTAGGAGTTTACCAGGGCCTGTTTCAGGGACCATTCGCCTGGAGTGATTTAGGAAATCCCTGTGAAACCGAAATCAGGATGGCCCGAGCTGGGGATCGAACCCGTGTCCTCCCGAATACAAGACGAAAGTTTTACCACTGCTCTACCACGCTCGTTGCATTTGTGACTATTGTGTTCTTGCAGCATATTATGTTGTTTGTGAACACGTGAACGATGTATCTGAAATGTGTGTTGTTTCGTTTCTACTTTCAGACACGTGTACGTGTAGCTCTCCGAGTTCCTCCTGCAATGGTTAATTGTGTTGTATTAACTTATCCCGAATAATAAGCTGAAGTGAGTCCTTTATAACTATTAAAAACATTCATTTACTCGATGTATTGACATAAATGCCATGCGATTCATTGGAATTCTCATTCAATTTTATTATTCCACGCAATGTTAGTTATATTTCGAAGATATCCTTATTTATACTTCTGTAACATGTAAAAAAATAACACTTTTGAGTAGATATAAGCGTATCTCACTTCATATATATATATATATATATATATATATATATATATATATATATATATATATATATATATATATTTTGTCGTTTAAGTTTACTTTGTAACTAATATGTGAATACTGTCATTGATACATGGATAAAAATTAATTTTCAAGTCTGTTCTGTATTTCAGAAAAATGACTTTAAATGCATTACCCAGTTTTTAGCTTCATTTCACTTTCTTTAGAAGTCGCTTGCTGTTTGTGTGTATCCCCCGTGTTATCTGTTGTGCTAAAACACACAGGTAACTCTTATAAATGCAATTACTTCCAAAAGTCTACGTAACAATAATTGTTTATAAACAACTCTGTCACTTTGATTCGAAACACCGATGTTATAACACATGCATGTTTAGTTTCGTAAATGAAATATGTTATAATAAACTTTACAGTTTTACATATTGTATATACTTGTATGTACGTGTTGGGGGTTTGCAGTATAAACATAGATTACATACATACGCACACACACATACGCGCGCGCGCTCTCTTGTCATGAATAAATCGTATAGTTACATCGGCTTTACAATAAATAAAACGTTTTTAATCTACAGTTAAGTTACCCCGCATACAGAGTCATAAATATATTGCATTGCGCAGTCTTAACCACACGACTGCTTCTTTGGAGGCTTTCTGTATGGTAGTTGGAATCGGAACATGCTTGTCTTTATGTAAGTTCGAGATGTATCAGGATAATGGTTCTCTCGATAGTTACGGCTGTATTATATTTATATTAAGAAGCACTGCTCATGTTTTTGAAACCACGTTTTTTCGGTAGACAGTCGTATGGACTGTTATGACAGGAATCTGCATTTTCATATTCAACTATACTGGAGCATGTCGGGCCTTGAAACTGAATAACAACTTCTGTACTCGTCGCGTTCTAGATATAAAGACATTGCATCCATTATGATTTTATATTTGGGGTAAGGCAACGGGACAATGCTAAAAAATATAGGCCTAAAATTTTTCTCATTCTAAAACTGGCTAAATATTATGATCTTTAAAACGTTAACTCTTTATCGTTTGCTGCGTACGAAAGACGTGACTTTTCAAATATTATTTTGCATAAAAATTATTCAAAATATTTTTAGTGTAAAAAACTTTTTTTTTATATTTTATTTATGTGACAAATAATTGTGAAAGTTAAGTTATTACTTTTTCTTCATTGCTCTTTGATGCTACATTTTCATTTACCTATAAATCATAAAAAATTAAATTAGACTCTTAAAATTTTACTTTGATAGAAAGCAATAAATTTGGCTGTAACAAAGAATAAAATATTTTTAACAGATCACTGCAACGTACGTGTGCCAAAATGAGAATTTTTTAATGCTATAGAAACAGTTCAGCAGGAACAGATATTATTTAGTTTTAGGTTTTTTAAGACAGGCTTCATGCTAAGTTATTATTTTCTCAGATTCTAAGAAAATAGTACTTCGTAGAAGAAAATGTTGCAAAGGGAAAGTTTAGCAACACAAATCAAATGTGTGGAAGCGTTCGTTTGCTGTAACGCAGTATTTCTGTAGCCTGGACAAAAATTCGTTACAATAAATAAAACGTTTTTACTCTACAGTGAAGCTAGTTTTACGTAATCCGTTCCTATAACCGTGAATATGAATACAAAAGAAAATAATTAAAAAAAATAATAAAATTATTTTATCTCTCATAATAGACTCATACAGGAGAAAAAGTATTCATTTTGAAATGTGTTTACTTCAGAGCTACTAAATAGTGAAAAACATGGTCTCCTTTTTTCTATTATTGATGCCGTTTAAGGATTTAAAGTTAATTTACTTTTACCGCCCTCAAAGTTAAAAAATTACTTCGCTTGAAATTGGAGACTTTAATGCAAGGTAATTGATTGAACCACACATCAGATATAACTTTCCCTGCTAATTATAAGAATTAAGCTATTGCATGGTTTTTGGAAGGCAAAAGGAGACGCTTTCTTCGTATTGGTCACAAACCATGTCCAATGAAGGCAAATACTTGAAATTTTACATGACATACACTGCAGACATCGAGGAAAGTAAAAAAAAAAAAAAAAAAAAAAAAAAAAAAAAAAAAAAAAAAAAAAAAAAAAAAAAAAAAAAAAAAAAAAAAAAAAAAAAAAAAAAAAAAAAAAAAAAAAAACACCGGCGTCAATAAATGTACGTAAATACAGATATCTTCAAATTGTAAGGTTTTTGTTTTAAGTACAAACAAACACATACTAGCATTTAGTAAAATAATATATTATCATGAGAATTAACAATTTATTAGGCCTATATATAGAAGAATTTCTTGAAGATTCAATAAATTACGTTTAGAAAGAAGGAATGTTAGCGTTTTGGTGGGAGTACAGCAAGGTTATATAGTCAAGCCGCATCACATGACCACGAGGAGTGATGACGGAATCATGGATAGAGGAGCGTGCGGGTCTACCTCGTGTAGGTCTATTAAATATCCATCGAGTCCGCCTTCTTCTGTTAGCTCAGACAGGACAGCCCTCCACCGTCTACCCACAACCGCTCGGCGACTTCGAGACAGCAACCGGCCTGCTTCATATCTCTGCAACTGATGGGGAATTTATTTTCTCCAGTTGCTCTCGTATCCCATCGCAGAACGCAAGGCTACCCGCCACCACTCGTAACGAGAAGGAGGAGGTTGCACGACTGCAAGAACTACTAGAAGATTTAAATGTATAGCTACGTCCTCCTCTGGTCCGGAGAATAGGCGTCTACAGAATCTCTCGAGGGTAGGTTGGATAGGACAAAATTTCAGCTTCAGGTAGGCAGACAGCAACCAGAGTAAAGTTTACACGCGTCCACGTACTCACGACAGCAGCTTGTCGATCAATTCATCGCTACTCTGCTATCGAGTGTGATATACAGCTGTAAGTAAACGAAAGTCACCATTTGGCTCAAAGAAAAATGTAATCTGTAGACATAACCATAACCACAACGAAGTTAATATACTGAATGCACCTTGTTCAATACGTCGAAGAAACAAGCACGAAACGAATATCATATGCAATGAAATTTATTTACTACTACAAACATGTGAAAGTTATGCTGCGAACGTCGAATTTAATAACATATTTAACACGTAGAAAATATGTAGGTTATTCGTTTCCGCCATCATAAAACCCTGAGCAGCATTACAGGCGAACATCACAATCCTGAACCACAAAACCACATAACACTATTCCAGCTCGCCAGTTTTATTAGGCGCTATAAGAGATGAGCGCTTCGCTCCGTGGCACACAGACGAGAACCCGCATGTTGAATGACGTACACGATCTGACTGTCCACCCCAGATGATGTGACACACACAGTAACAAACATGTGTACTTTTACGAAAATTATTTCCAAACAATATTTTTGCAAGTTTACAAAAATATTGTTAACTTTACTTGAAATGCTAGTAAACATACAAATATGTCTGAATATTTACAAACATTTTTGCATGTTTACAAACAATAATTGTAAATTTACAAATAATAATTGTAAATTTACAAATATATTCTTGTACATCTAACAAAAATTGTTTGAAGTGTCAGAATTATAATTTTGGTAACTATTTTCCAAGAAATTTTTGTTTGTAAAATTACAAAATATGTTATAAAGTGTGACAAGCCGTTGAAGGTTAATTTGTTTCACATTTAACACTCTGCTTATAAAAGTATATACAACTAGATCCCACAGATATTCGGAAAATTTAGATCACTTTAATGATTTGCAACATTCTTGTTGTAGTGCCTAGACAGATAAATGTTCCGACATTAGTTTTATAGACTTTTTCTTGTAAAAGTACGAAGTTTTTTACTGTGTAGACTCCACGGCCCTGTACGTGCATGCACAACCTATGATTACATTGACCACGAACCTCTACTGTCCGCGCGCCAGCTCTGAGTTCCTGGGGTGTATGTATTTTTCTTTGTAAACTTCATGTACGCTACAGTAACACAGTATCAAACACGTCCTAACTTACGACGTTACTACGGCTAGCATGTGCGTGGCATGCTATTTTGCCTCGTTGTGTTATTTATGTATTTACGGGCGAAAAACACATCTCCGCCAGGGACTCAGAGCTGGCGCGCGGACTGTATGTGATATCATGTACGTGTGTGCCCTCTGTACGTGAGGTTGATCACTCTACCGTTAACTTAAAATCATTCATTCTCCGTGGCCACGACGTTGTCGGCCAATGGGAGTCATCGAATGTGCATACAGCCGTTTGGATTCTAGTCTGCAGGCAGAAAAAAAAACGCGAATTCTGACGTCTCTACCCACAAGGCTATTTTCGGCGATTCGAGTCTGCGGTGAAGGTTCGTCCCTTCTCCGCCACGGGCCACTTCTTCGGATGTTAACAGTGGCGTATCTAGCGCGAGCGCCCCGGTGTTTGACTTATGGCGTAAGCACGGGCGCATTTTGCGTTTTGTCTCGCGGGGAAGAATAAATTTCGCTCCCGCAGCATTCGATTCCCCACACGAAACACAGATATGTTGAAGTCGTGCTGGGATGTAACGTTTCGGCGGATAATAAATAATGGCGTGGCGGATCGTAAACGAAGCCGCTATGTTTCAAGTCTTCGCCACACATGACGGCTAACTCGCTGATTAACAACTGCAGTAGCAGTCTCTGGCTACATGTGAGAAATGTGCTGACCAGTGAGTAGAAAATTATGTCCTTTTCAGCCACAGTAAATGTAATTTTCTACTTGAACTACGACCTCGCTGGGTACTATCGCCAATGTTTTATGTTTATGCTGCGAAGAGGATGAACATGTGATGACATGAGATTCAGCTTAAATGGTTGGTACGATTAAAAACTAAGGAGTTAAGACGTAGGACGAAGCGCTTATAAATGCTTCAATTTTCCTTGACTGGAACATATAAGTACACAACTGAATTGTAACATTATTGGTCTTAAGATTCTGTGTAAAAAAATACGGAAACGAAAATTACCAACTTCCAATAAAGTCTTAGCCAAACGAAAAAGTGTAGTGGTGCCATTAGGCAATTCATATTTCTCTAGCTAATCGCCCTAATACTTAGGAAAAGAAAAAAAAAAGTCTTTTTCATATGTTTAAGTATAAAATTAATTTTTTCGATGCAATTAAAATTTTTAATTAGTTGTAAAGATTAATGAAGAGTGGTGTTCAGGTAATATAATTATTATTTCTTCAAGTCTCCACATCAAGTATTTTATGCATCGCTACAGTAATAAACTGCACAACCAGAAATACAATATTCAAAATGTGTTTATATTGGTTGTACTTGAGCAGTAACAAGAATATTGTGTACATAGAATTTTTGTAAGCTTACTACTTAATTCTTCGATTCAACTGATTTAGTCTAAAACTGAGTAAATTTTGTCCAACATAAATTAATATGAACGAAACGGAATCGTCCTTCCAAGTAGATTCTGAAGCTGGCGTGACTCGCGTTCCGGCACTGGTTTATTCGGAAAATTCTCAACGTATGTGAGTGATATCTGCTTAAGGAATAGAATTCTAAAAACGTAACACGAGTGTTTAACCTTTCCAGGTCCTCCATTAACCTGTAAAGCTTATTTTATCACGGCCAAAAATCGTGAAAACGGATGTTTCTGCGGTCCTTTTTTACGCGTGATTAGAGATGATGGTTTACCACGGGAAAACTTGACTGTTTCTGGGTGTCAACGTACGTTCAGCTTATGAAAAGATGACCGGCTTTCTCTTGTGCTAAGAGCTGTTGCCCTATTTGACTGGGCCAATAAGAATCATACTATTGTAATATTTTATGCTTATTATTGATCAGCAGACAGCTACGTTGTCAGGCGTATAACACCCAATCATACATGTCGCAAGAAACCACAGTGTTTGCATTGGTACGAAACATTTTTACGCTATACCCCATCATCTCTACGCGTGATAAACTAAACTTGGTTCACAATATTTAAAAAGGTATTTGCGTGTACAACACTCCTTTAGCTCAAATATTACGCACAACAATTGTAGGGTCACCGCTAAATGTCTCATCGATTGGGAGAGGAACATTTCGTGAGTTGAGTTCAATGACCTGTAAGTTAGAACCCACTGTCCTGTGTTTATTTACTAAATCCCTGCCCATTTGTCCATTGGCTGCTACTCACTGGAACAACATACAATGAGCGAATATACGAAACTTTATATGCATAGCACAGTGGATTATAGAATGCAGTCATTGAACTCATGAAATTTTCCTTTCCCTATTCACAG
This sequence comes from Medauroidea extradentata, assembly GCA_003012365.1. Taxonomy (NCBI): domain Eukaryota; kingdom Metazoa; phylum Arthropoda; class Insecta; order Phasmatodea; family Phasmatidae; genus Medauroidea; species Medauroidea extradentata. The sequence goes on from PNEQ01055654.1 coordinate 73,965, forward strand.
AGGCGAGTTATCGACGAGAAGACTACACGCATGCTCGTTGGTTTTTGCCTAGAGGCTCTGAATGGCGCGATGTGTATACTTAGCAACATGGCCACCCAGACGGCCACCTCAAGGACGACCAGCTGGAATTAACAGACATTGAGCACCTCACATTAAGTGCGGCACTATTCCAATAAGTTTCGTTGATCGCGTTAAAGTTCCTGTGTTTATGAGTTGGTTTTCCGGTAATACATCAGTTGTTAATCAATGTAAAACTTAACCTAAAACTGTGACTGTTTAAATAATTTCATGTCATCAACTGAGTAGAACAATTTCGTTATTGCTGTCTGCTGAAAATGTCAAGTGTTGAATTAGGATATCTTAGTACGATAACTGTTACGCTATGTTTTAAAATTTTGATTGGTGAAAAATTTTCAACAACACTTCTTAAAAAACAACGATTTCTCTACCGTATCTGACTTCGACTAGTATGGGTTAGAGTTTGCAAGCAATTCGATTGGACAGTCCAAACAGGCAGTATGTTGTCAAACGTTGCGTCTAGGTGTGTTATTGTTATTGTAGAGGCGGTTAAAGTACAACAAGGATGACAAATAATGGTACAGCGTATCCTGAATATTTACCTTTCCGACTACTCGGTTCAGAGGTTAGTGTTTCTGACTGATGGAACAAGGGCCCTGGGTACGATTCCCGGTCGGGAGGTACAGTTTGCTGTTATCTGCGCGGGTTCAGGACAGGGTATTGTGTTGTCCCACATACCCACCCTATTGAAGACAATATTGAACCACAGCAGATTCATCTTCGCCTAGTCGTGCCTCAGATGTTCTCTCTGAAGTTCCAACCAACCTCAGTGTTGAGTACTTGAAGAAGAAGAATTTATTACCTCACATTGTTAAATATCCAGTGCCTAGGGAAAGGAGAATTTCGTGTTAAAGTGCATTGTACTCTGTATACTCAAGCGTAGATTATTTGTCCTATAACTGCTACTCAATGGTACATCATACAATGAACAAATAGACGGATCTTGAATGTGTATAGGACAATGGATTCTAACATGTAGGTTATTGAACTCGCGAATAGCATGAAAAAGTTGTCTCCTCAGTAAAGAACATCAAACATGCGTTGTAATGCATCACAGCACATTTCTGCGGAAACCATACCAAAACCGAATTTCGTGTCGTCTAGGTAGGCTCATAAATGTTATGTTGCTGGTGTGAACAGTGCCAGAATCTTCAAACCGTTGAAATATTCCAGGAAAATGTACCAAAATGTTAAATGTAATCGCCTCTACGAAATTTGCGAATCCACGTTTACAAGTGGAAAGTGCAGTTCTTAACTGCAGTGAAGTCGTAGGAACATTTTGCACATGGAGTGACTAGTTATTAAAACTCCGTTGTAAACAGAATTGCTACGGTTATGTCATTGCAGCTGGAACCAACAAATAACACAAAATGCGCATGGTAATATGTAACATTCCAAACACACTGACACTCTATTCACACTCACTTCCAGTGATGTGTGACACAGGTTAGTCCTCAGCAGAATCACAACAGCCTTACAGGGCATACTTTGTGGTCAGCATGATCTATCGTCATGCACATCAGTCCAAGTACAGGATTTAGGTTGGCCAACTTAGTTAAAAACACAGGCGTCTTACTTTATAAGTGTTGTACCCCAACATGAGTACCTTTTAAAAAAGCGAATAGTAACATTTAAGTTTTAGATGCAACCAGCAACATTATTTTTAAACATGTCGTTTATTGTTAATTTTGTATTTTATAGAAAAAATGATTAAATAACAATAGTTTTACAAAATCGAGTATTACAACCATAACGAATTTTCGCTGAGGGATAACGATACCAATTTAACAGTTGCTTAACTAAGGGCGCCACCTACCCACGCGTGAGAGGCTCAAAAGCGACGGAGCAGTAAGGTCGACCTTGAAGCGCGCATCAAATGCCGTGTCGCCTCAACGATCCACGCGCTGAACTAGCGTGCAAGCTTCCCGCCCAACGGTTTTTGCTATGGGACATTGCGTCGTAGATAAATAACCGCTGAAAAAATTAATTGATTTCTACGCTTTCTTCGAAGCCAATACGTATAAAATACTCAATGACAATCCTAGATAATGGTATTTGCCAACTTTATGAGTAAATATTTATCCAGAATTACTCATTCGTTACGCGTGATCTTTAGCGCCGCAGTTAAATGCACGAGGTTCCGGCGTAAGAGATTGTGCTTCAGAAGTTCGTAACACTGAAAACCATTTTGTTTAAAACGTTGGCTAAAACTATTGTCTAGGATTGCAATTGTTTAATTATCGCAAATTGGCTTCAAGAAACCTACAGTTATAGATTCATACTTTTATCGTTGAATTATGTACCACAACCTCTTAAGCGGTGACTATATAATTTTATTGGTGGAAAGTCTGCACCTAAGTTCAGTGCAGGTGGCAATCTGAGTTTCACGTACATCCGGTTAGTACATTTTGAAGTACGGAAGTCTGAATTGGCCGTTTTTAGCCATGTTGGATGGCTTAGAAACGGCGTTGTTAATGAGTGTGGCGTCTTAACAATGAGGTTCCGACCTTGTCTGAAGTTTGTTTTCTTTACGTACGTTGGCACAATGGGCACACGTGGAATATTTTCGTAGAAAAAACCTGTTTACGAACACACTGCAACGCATTTGAAGCGTTGGGTAGGCGGCCACCTTAAGCAGCTATCTTAGACATTGGCATTATAATAATATTATATAATTGTTGGTATTATTAATATTTTTAACATAAAGGTATATAAAATATCTGGAATTTAAATACGTGTAGCTCTCTAATCAGACACCACTTTTTCAGTATTCAACTTATGTGACACTCTAACCTTTTCTTGTGTAGAGATAAATTCGATACCGCGCACTGCTGCACAAACTGTAACAACACTCCACATCTAACTGTGGACATTTCCATACATGGTTTATTATTGTTGTAATATATGGATTTATACCAGTACTAGAATGATAACTTAGTAACTTAACACTTTCTTTTTGACTCAGATGCACAGTGTTTCTCTATATTAAACCATTTGTCTATTATGTTTTAATCGCACATTTTCTCTGTGTATTAGTAGCTGCTACGAAATGTTTATTTGTAACCTTTTGTAACATTTTCTGTGTGCAGTAGAAGATGCTACCAAGTGTATATTTGTAACCTTTTGTGACTTTTGTATTTTTTCTAACATTATAATGCAGTACAATATTTTGTAACATGTATACAAACGCGACAGGTTGTAAATGGGCCTACTGATGAATTTTATACGCGTAAAAATAAATACACAAATAAAATCGCAAATTTTGTACTGTTTGGTCATATGCAACTTATAACTGCATTGTTTAACCAAATTTTACCTGAATCACACAGTGACATGTTGTCGCGGCATTTTTCGTTAATGAAGTAATTTATTTCAATTAAATCATTCCAATGAACTGAATGACGGTCAGCTAGCAATAACGTTAGACAGTACACATAGACTACAATATAAGGACTGTAGAGTAACATTTTCCCAGCAAAACTGGTTTTTTTTTTTTGTGACAGAAGAAGCAACTATATATTTACCTGAGTGTAATTAAAACTTTTACAACAATCGGCATGGCCCTTGATCTTCCATATTTATATTCATCCTGTCTTAGCTGAACTTATCAAGACGTACACAGATACGGGCTGCTGCAGTTCGCATGTCACAATAGTCCCAATTTGTTTTATCTCATTACCTGACACCAGAGTGCGTTAAAAATAATCGGAAATGTCAGATTTTCCGAGTTATTAATGTCATTTAACTGTGTGCGATTTAAATTATGTCATTTTTGAAAGGTTGTGTAAAGTATTTCTGTACAGCTTATCACGGTACCATTTTGTGTTTCAAATTAATTTCATCTCACCTCGTAGGAAACATTACCTTCAGTTAGGAAACGGTTCCTAAAATATTTCATTATTAATTTTTACTAAAATTATGTCTTAATTTATCATGGCAGCCGTTTATACTTGCCAACTATAGAGTTCTGCAAGGAAAACGGTATTGTATTATTGTCCTTTCCACCTCATTGCTCCCACAAGTTACAGCCCCTTGACGTAAGTGCTTATGGTCCTTTTAAAATGTTTGTGAACACAGCTATGGATGCGTGGATGAAGATTCATCCAGGAAAGCGTATGACGATTTACGATATTCCGGAAATCGTTGCAACTGATCTACCATAAGCAACCACGCCAAAAAACATTATGTCAGGGTTTTCTACCACTGGGATATGGCCGTTTAACAAGAACGTGTTTGATGACTGTGATTTTGCTCCATGTGGAGTAACTGAAAGAGCAGACCCCAGCCTGATGCATCGACCTATCTCGCCAGATCAACAACCATCAACTTCCCAAACAGTTATCATGCCTGCCACTGCAGAATTTACAAGAGACGTGCATGGTGATGCTAGCACTTCAAATTTATCCCCAGAGGTAGTGCAACCATTTCCCAAAGTAAGCCAGAAAAATATTTCTTTGCGCCTACCTAACAGAAGAAAACGCAAGTCAGCCATACTTACTAGCACACCTGAGAAACAAGCACTGGAAGATGCTGCACAAAAAATAATTCCTGCCCCCAAGAAAGTTAAGAACACAAGGAAAGTGAAGACCAGAACAGAAACATCTAATAACAACACTCATAAAATAAAGAATTTTTAAAAAAATATCAACATTTTCATCAAGCGAAGAGTAATATTCTTGTATAGTGTGTTCAGATAGCTTCAAAGACAGTCGTCCAAATGAAGAGTGGGTGCAATGCATGTCATGTAGCAAATGGTCTCTTGTGCGTTGTACAAAAGGGGAACTAAGTTATGTGTGTCACAGCGGTTTGTCAGATTGAGTATTCAGACAAGTACTTTATATCATGATGCTATTTTGTATTGACATGCATGCTACAAGATTATATATGTTGTTTATTAAATATTCTGCCAGTTTTTTTTCTTATTATGTCGTGTGGGCTCTGTGTTACAAATTACCCTATATAGTGTTACAAACAACCCTCCAATGGGGTCGATTGTAATTTAATACATTACTGTAAATACAAATATGTTTTATAGTCAATACACGTAATGAGATATTTCCTGCCTACATAGTTAGCACCACAAAACGTAAAAGAATTGTATACGATATATATCATAATTGTATAACGATTTAAAGTTGATTAAATTAATTAAATTTTAAATGTGTTACTATTGTCCCCAGTCTACCTTTACAATTCTTGAAATAAATATATTGACTTTTGTGGCTTTATTTTATGTAAGTGTACAGTACTAAATGCAATATTTTCAACGCCATTTTTGCAAAAGTTACATTTCTGAAAGGTTGAACTAGCGATGTGGCACCTATACACTGATGGCGCCACAGACATGGGAGAAGAAGAAAGCCAAATGAAGAGAGGAGATGCGTACAGCTGGCTGGAAGCTGGGATCTCCAGAAGACAAGGCCAGTCTTGCAGCAGGTTCCCGACTTGCAAGTTAAGTGTCCTGCGTGGCCGCAGCCTATTGGCTCTGTCCCTCCCGACAAGCAGGCCCCGCCGAGATAGCTCACCGATCGCGCAACAACAAACCCCGTGGTCAGGGGCGCGGAGAGGAAATATGTTTACGGACGGTAATTTTTTTCCCTCCCATCTCCCTTTTTCTCGAAGCCAGAGTTCCTTAACAGCGCATAATAAAGAAGATAATATAAATGCTAATGTAATTTCCGAGCCCGAGGTGGCTGAGGACTGACCGTGCGTATGAATATGATGCAGGGGCGCTATTATAATTCTGCAACTTTTAAACAGCCCCGCGTCTCTTTTTGTCGTTTCTACTTCATGGTGCCTATTGATGAAACATGTTACCCTTTTGGATTGTGATACATTTTTGAGGTCACGTATTTAATATTTTTAAGTCGGCGAGAAATACAATTATTTTAATTTCTATAAATATTTTTATTCATATGTTCGTATTGCCAATAAATAACGCAGACCGTGTTTTAAATAACTTAAAAACGGATACAATGTTACTCGTCTACTTATATTACCACCAAGTTGTTCCAAATTACGAGTCTGTTTCTTGCGTCCGCGACAAAATTCCTTTTGGCTTTACTGACGTCAGGTTCAAAAATGTTTTTTTATTGGAGACTTGAGTAAATAAACCAAAACCGTCGAATCTATAAAAACCTTAAGCAAGTCTTCCAGAGAATATTACAAGGACTGCTATTCAAACATCCAACTCAGTAAGTTTTAAATTTAATTAGTTGGTCTCGAAATTGACGTCTACTGGAATATCCATGAAAACAACGTAGAATAAATTATAGTCAAATATTTCACTAATTGCACTAAGTCACGGATGCTTCAATATATTGAGTACGTCCTACATTTCTCACTCATCGCATTCCTTGATGGCCGGAATTACAACATGAGTGTGTCAAATGGTGAGACGCCGAATTAGTGAAGGCTAAATTCCAATGCCTAAAGGACACCCTGTCTAATATTTGAAAAAAAAAAAAAATTACAAACATATTAGGAAAGTAAAGCTTGTTTTGGAGCAGTAGCGAAATAACGCAACACAGTGTTTAAAGAAGGAACTGTGCAGGTCGTGTCCCACCTGAGGATGAGTTCAAAAGGGATAAATAAGATTCTAACCCAAATTAGACTAGTACTTTGTCCAAACACAGGAAGCTGGCTGGAGGTTCCTGAGGGGTTGGCAGATGTAGCAACTGGAAATGCGTCTGGCATTGCTTTTGCTTTCATATAATAAACTATGTTATCAGGGCATATTTTGTCAAAATCATGAAACGTTAAAGGTCTCAACTTTCTCCCAAATAATAATTATAAAAATGGGTAGACACTATATTCCGTGGGGTTGGAACATTTCTCAGTGACTTTCAACTGTTCGATTCCTGCCAGTATGGTTGACGATTATCATTTTGCGCGTACAAAGAAATTTCCTGTTCGTAATTTGTTTAAGTGCAGTATTCCAATTCTCGGAATGGTACATTAAACACTTTTAAAGTAAACTCATTCTTACACATTGTTTACACTCTAGTTTAAAATATCGCCGAACGTAGTTATACGTGGGCTGGACTCGATTTCCTGTCAAACCATTCTGAATTTTGTTTTCCATGGTTTCCAATATCATTCTAGGTGAGTACTGAGGGAAATGTAAGCCAATGATTTCATCAATAATAATAAAAAATGACTCTATTGTCGACGAGAAGTTAAGCCTATCTACATACATGTTTACGTTTTCTACTAAATTGTGTATACAGCACATACAACTCTCGCAGTTTTAAATTAATATGTATGTATTATATGTGTGTCTGGGCCACTTCGAGAACATTAAAGGAAAAACTGTCAAACACTTTTGAGAGCTGCAAAGTGTTTATATCAGAAAAAGTATTAAACATTTGTGAGGGAAACAGTACCACCATGGTCTACTGCAGAACCGACTAGAATTTGTCAATTTCTAACTATCTGTGTCATAACAATGCTCTCGTTAGGCTACGTTAGTGCATTTTTTACGATAGCCGAACCGGTCTTCTACGCACTTGATATATTTAAAATGTCATAAATGAGAGAAATTTTCATTTTGTAATGCATGTGCGTTGGTAATTTTTTAGCCCGGTCTTTTTCTATTTTGAATAGATAGGTGTCATGTCTTGGTATTTACTTCGAAAGTCACTGTTTTATCATATACTTTATTATTGACATTTCCTTATATGCATGTTATTTATCATTGACAATATTTCATTCTTGATATTTTCAGATTGTCAATTTCTCGTTGGTAAACGTGAACGGGTTGATATATTCCCACAGGATTTCTCCTGATAACGTACATAAACTAACAGATTTCATTCCACCATTCCATCGTTTAACTATTTCATTACTTTGCAAGAGATGATTTCAGACCAATAACAAACTGACATATTAAACTATGCTTGAGTATTTGTCTCAATTTTTCCGTGATCTTTAGATGATTCTCGAAGTGGACAATCTCGACTGGGTCAGTAAGTCATACTGATAGACAAAAGCAATGTATGTTTTTTAAATTGGGCGAAAAAGTTGGACGATGACAACGAAATAGTACAACATAACTAAATCGAAACACAATATGTTCGTACAGACAGACCAACTAGAACAACACAGACTAAAGAACATACTTTCTTTGACGATACAGACATTACGTTTTAGGATGTGGTATTTATTTCCATCTTCTGGCACATTTTAATCAGAGACACTCCAGTGGTTGCTCGTGCGCTATTTTTACATACATATATTTAAGGAAGTACATTATTATTATTGTTATTATTATTTTAGTTTAATGCAAATTTAAAACAGTAGATATTCAAAGTAAAGTTTTAATTATTTTATTTTTAGCTTTTTTGCATGCTAGATTAACTGGAGCTGCATTATGCCATAGAATTCTGAGACAGATTTCCCTGACGTGTTTGGCAAGGCCTGATTTTTTACATTAGATTTCTTAATATTGTAATGATGTTCTTTAATGTTTGAGGTACCTTCTGCCATGTTTTTATTTTACCTTAGACAAAGGCATCTTTACTCAACAAGTACATGCTGTGTATAGGGCCATGAACTTTCCGTGAAAAGAATTTAGCCCCAGTTTGTTTAAGTGTACGTTTCTGTGTATCGGCAATCAATATGTCGGCATTTACACATAAAACAAGTGCGTATAACAATACCGGAAATGGCATTATGAGTACGTAGCATCCGCAGTATCACGGATTATATATCGGCATTTCAGTTGCTGTTTTTAAACAAGAATTCTGGTAGAAGTTGACACTGTTCGTTTGAAGACATTTTCAATGTAAATCTTCTACATAATTTCAATTTCCTTTCCGTGATTTTTTTAATATTCTCTTATTAATGTAGAACTTTGGGGGTAGTTAAGCTATTAAAATACTACTTTTCTTATTATGATATAATATTCTGATGGTAAACCTATATTTAGTTTTAAAATAATTACAAAACTGCTTTAGGTAATGTAAGGTACAGTGAAAATGCAAGTCTTAAGAGTGCGTGGTAGATAAATAACCGCTGGAAACATCAATTGATTTCTACGCTTTCTTCGAAGCCAATACGGATGAAATACTCAATGACAATCCTAGATATCTACTGGTATTTGCCAACTTTATGAGTAAATGTTTATCCAGAACTTCTAATTCGTTATGCATGATCTCTTACGCCGCAGTTAAATGCACGAGGTTCTGGCGTCAGAGATTGTGCCTAAGAAGTTCATAACACTGGAAACAATTTTGTTTTAAACGTTGGCTAAAACTATTTTTTAGGATTGCTATTGTTTAATTTTCGCAAATTGGCTTCAAGAAACCTACAGTTATAGATTAATGTTTTTAACGTTGAATTATGTAACACGCCTTCTTAAAGGGACCAAGAGGTAGTACGAACTTTTAAATTTGATGGAACTGACAACATTTCTGTGAGATTTTTTAAATTTAAATCTAGGTTTAGTCTCTAATATCGCAAGTCAATTCATCACTATTTCTTATAGGCTGCATATTTCTCATAATTTAATCAAGAATTGTTTTATTTGCTGAGAGTAGATACGTTTGTAATATTTTGTAAATCTAGACGTTACATTTACAGAGTTTATGAACGTTTGCAATATTTGGTAAATAGAAACTTTGCCCGTGTAGAACATAAGCATACAGGAAGCCTTGTACGTCACTTGCAAGCCAATCAAAAGAACTTCTACTCAAGCTTGCAGCAATATTGTTATGATGACTGGTAATCATTGGTAACATGGAAGGTGATGCACGACTGAATATATTGTTGCGAGCCGCGATTATCGTGCAAGCAGCGTAAGCTAACACAGCGGCAGCAGGATTAAAGGAACTCGGCGCGCGCGGTAAGGCTCGCGTTATCGTTTGTGACACACTGCGGCAGCTACCGGCACACCTACCTCGAGTGTCGTAAAGACTCAGATAACAATATATCACAGCCAAGAGTTTTATTGTGTGTAATCTATTCTCCTGGACGGTACTTTGACCTAGGTGCGACGTGTATCTCGGAGATCTAAGACAAAGACTTGCCGCGATATTTCTGGACTTTTGAATAATAGTATAAAAAGGAGTTTTACCAGAGATTGAGGTAGTTCTGCCGAAAGTGTGAGTCGTGGTGATAGTGACGGGTTACGAGCTGTACTCGAGAGTGTTAAGAGATATTGTTTGCTGCGAGAAGTGTCGACGAGGATGTTCCGGGACTTCAAGAGGACCATCGGGGTGTAGCAAACTAGGACAGTGATTCCACCATTTGTGAGTGGTCAGAGAGAGATTTTATGTAAAGAAAACTTGTATAGAAGACTGAGAAATTATTAATTTGATTTCATAACTTTTGTGTATACTTACATTTGTTTGCATTCAACTTGTAATATAGTGGTGACTTTTACAAATACATTTATTTGATAGTGATTGAACCTTAGGGACATTCACACATTATTTGTGTAGATAGTTGTAAATAAATTAAGTGTTTTATCTTACTTTCTTTTATTTAATCAAAGACCTCCATCCCTCAGTGTAATTTGCCCAGCTTGTAACAATATCTTGTCCTTGTGTTCTTTCTGCAGGCCTGCAGTCAAGACTTTTAATGGTTGCTGCTTCTTTGTTGTATTTTACATTTTCCTTTCGTTTTTCTTCTGGGCATAGCCCTATATACAGGCAAATGATCGAATAATTGAAAGGAACTTCCTAGTGCAGTAATTATTTCTCTTACTTAACAAATATTCACGCTTTGTAAAATCACAACACTATCTTAAGAACTACAAAAGTTTGTAATTTGTTTGGCACCGACGACCAATGCACCCAACAATTACAAGTCCCTTTTAAAAAGGTAACAGTTTTATTAATAACGTCGCCATTAAATGTAACTGAGCCATTTATTTGTCTGTGAGTCAGCCAAAAGTAGTTCGGTTGGTAGGGTGTAGTAAAGTCGTATGTAAGGGCTTGACTGACGAGGGTAAGAGAGTGGAATGCGAATGACAGACCTCGATACCTATCTGAAGTAAGTAGGGGGCGCAGTCCTGGGCCCGTGATCCATCTTCAGATGGACGACGGCCCGCGGCTTCAGTAAATCAGAAATGTCGGCCACCGCTTGATTGCCCGCGTCAGCCCGAGGAGGTATCAGCGTTGAGCATCTGTTCAGACCGCAACGTGTTATTTGGTAGCAGTCGCGCCAACCAACCGCAGCAGAGCAGACGAGTGTTGTAATGCTTCGACCTCCGGGGCTGGAACAGTTTACAGCAATTACAGGGTAGCCGCTACCTACGACAGCCGGCGATTGGCTCCCCTGCTGATCCCCGCTTACACAAAATGGCGGCCGCTGAAACGGCCGTGGCAAGCGCAACTACATTAGATGTATAGACTGGGAAAGTTGTCAATATGTCGGTTCTGTCAATCTGCCCTCCGCACTGGTTGATTTAATTTCTCAAATAACTTTCATCACTCCTAGTACAGCCAGTCTAGCTTTTATAACTGGGTATAAGCTCAGGAGTGCCCCTATATTTGCGGGTGCTAAGTACGGAGGGATAGAGTTCGAAATTCAAGTCAACACTAAATCGATATAAGTCATTTGCGGTTTTTCAATAACCCGTCAATAAAGTACAGCAAAACCCATGTTTTGAATTGGCATGTCATCGGGCTATTAATGATATGGTGGGAAGCACCATATCAAAGTCTACCTAAGGCGTCATAATCATTAAACGCCACCCATAGTACAACGATGTAGTTTCAGTATTGCTGTAAAAGAAAATGTAACTATCAGTGTCACTGGCAGCTTTCTAACGTACTAAATTTAACTTACTACTTGTGGCTCCTACTATCACAACATTAAACATGTGTATTCGTAACAAGCGAGCATATTTTTACGTGTTCCTAGCTTGTCTGTCTTTACTGATCGTATAGATTAGAAATGACTCGCAAGATAATGATATTCAATCTTCGCAAAGGTACGTATCAGCCAACCTACAAAAATCACTCTTCCGGTGATAAACGGTAGCTAGTGTTCTTTACTAACTCTTCAAGCCAGACATTAAATTACAAAGTTAGGAGGCATAAGAATTACTTTTCATCTAATCAGTTGTACGATTCTTGCGGTGTATGTGTGTACTGTCTTTGAAATGGTTCAGTTTAGCAAAATGTTATTCGTAATTTTACAACACTCTTGAGAGTTTGTTTAAAAATATCCTATGACATAATTTCACGACAGTGATTTAATAGTCGAGGTTCAAACTTCAAAGCATTGTATATCCGCACGTAACTAGTATGTAACCTGGTAGAGAGCCATCAACCCTGCTCGTAAGGTGCAGGCTTAATAGCTGTTGTTCTCTAATGCGACCCACCACACCCCAGTTCTCTTTGCCTCCCAGCACTTACAGAGGCACGAAGCCATGCGTGCGTGACGAAGCGGCCACCCTTTTCTTATTCGCATGACCGTCCACGATGTGTGTTGGCCGAGGGGGTGAGGCAGATCTTTCTCCTTGACTGTCCACGGGGCGATTTGCCCACCCCCCCCCCTTCCCAAACCTCACTCCTCCGCCTTTTAAAGTTCTTTGTTCTGTAGCGGCCCCTGGGAGAGAGCGCAGCGTCCAGAAACAATGGAGGGCTCGGGGTACGGAGGGAAAGAAGATGGATTGATGTTTCCTGCTCGTAGCCGTGGCGTGCCCCATCGGCCCACCTCAATACTCGTCATAATTACAGCAATACGAGCGTGCTTCGTGCAGATAATTCCGGCCAGCCATCTTCGTACAACAAGGGACCAGCTCCACCTACCACACCTGCTACCTTGCAGCGCTTGTAATGGTTTGGCCACATGGGCGCAAACTTGGAGGTAGCACTTGGGTGACGTGGCCCCCACCCCCCAAAAAGGGACGAAGTTTTCAATTTTTATATCAATGGTTATGTGTAGCCTACTAATAGTACAGTATCACATGTATAGTACATGTGTGTTGAGAGGTTATTGCAAGAGGTATACCCACGTGTTTCTGAGTGGGTATACGGTAATGTCTAACAGTTTTGTCAAGATCCACCTGGCTGTAATTTGTAGAATTTGTTATTTATTAAATGTTGTGCCCTCCCCGAGCTAATATCATGGGTGCGCCTATGTCTGGCTAGCCAGCAAACTGATTCGCATTTCCACGAGAATTACATAAAACAATTCCATGAATACGTTCTGGTTTGTGGTTCTGCATAATATGATCACGGTTCGCATTGTAACCAACCCGTCTTGCAAGTTTCACGGTTCTAGTAGACGAAGAAGAAGAAGAAGAAGAAGAAGAAGAAGAAGAAGAAGAAGAAGAAAGCAAAACCTGTGATAAGCCGTGTAAACGTTCTTTCAACCGGATGTTAATTACGAGTACCGGTACGTGCTTCTTCAAAATATATCTATAAATTTTAAGAAAGGTTGTACAATATCAATAACTAACATCAATTCAGAAATAATGGAGTTTTCTACGTAATGAGAATTTATTTGCAATGCTGTTATTTCGTGATGTCTATTAGCATTTCATTCAGAACATTCTCGTTTTTAGTTATACGTTCACTGTATTATTTTGTAGACATCCATTGCACATGACGAGAACCAGCCACAATCTTGTTTTTCTCTTCATAATTCTAACAAGGTTCTTCGTCGTCCTCAGTACAATCCCAATGTTCACCGTGCTGATCCTTTTCACTTTCTCAAGTATGTTTCCCAACTTCTTTTTGTAACGTTCCTATATCTTCGTTAAGATATTTTTGACTAACCAAATTTCACATCTGTATTAAAACATAGCCGTCGTGAACCGAAATTATTACATATTTAGTCTACATTTCCCGCAGTTAATTGTGTAATACTTACTTGGTATCGTTCCCATTTCAATGTTTCGAGCTTCCCGGAATATTAAACAACATTTGAGTTCCTATGCAATCTCTCCAGTGCTATGCTAAAGGCATCATTCACCTTTCCTATCAATTTAACAGTCTGATGGTTGCTGTCATTACACTCTACCCCGTAAAATAACAGCTAATATCATGCCGATCATATGAAAATGTATTGTAGTGGCGTGCGAATTGGTGTCATGGAAGTGATATTTAAGTCTGTATATAAATCCTACCAAGATCAATGAAGATGTAAATGTGACAATTTACCTGGTTGTGTTCGGAGTTATGTTTTTCTTTTCTCAGAGACCAGTAAACGTGCGTCCACAATGCTTATTTACGAAAAGAAGACACACTTCAGACTACTTGTGAAGAAGACTTTTAAGACACCACGCACATTGGAAGCATTTTTTTTTTTTAAATCCCTCAAACTGGACTGAAATCGTGTTTTTTTTAGACGGTTGTTTCTCAAGATATAGCCTATGCACCGGATTCGTTCAAAACTGAGGTCTACAACTACATTGTGCTTTGATTCAGTGACGGTTTAATAAAACTATAACGTCACCGCTTAAAGCTCCACAGTAAAAACGTTACGGTGTGAACATTGCGCATGCATTTACGACTTTGGGCGTAGAGGCGATATCACAATACATGTGCCGGCTCGTGTCGTTCGCAGCGCCTCATCGATTTTCCCCTGACTCACACAAACACACCCTTCACCAGGCGGCCACCTTAATAGCCAGGCTGGCGGGTTTTCTCGTAATACTCTCGTTTCTTCCTCCCATGCATTCAGCTGCAGCTCCGTAATTGCGGCAAATCGCCATCACCAGCGCTCAAGACTTTGCGGTTAAGGCAATGATCTTTCATTTACTTCAAATAATTGCAAATAACATTGAATATTATTTAACCGAATGCTTTTAAAATATCTGAGGCGATGTACAGTCATACGATACACAATTTTGCCAGAGCGTTTTTTTTATATAATGTATCGTTTGCTAGTAAAATAATTATTTTGCTTCATTTTGGCTTATTTTGACAACAAAATATGTGTAATTTCAGGGGCAAAAATCTAAATTCCGTTTGGTGTATTGCAACAGAAAAATTCATATACAAACGATGGTATATAAGTGTTCAAACTATAGGAATGAATCTTTGATATATACTTATGTATTAATTTGAGCAAAAAAATATTTTCGAAACCACTGCAAAACTAAAAAGCGAGGCCTTAAGGGGGATACGTATCCACCATTTTGGAATAATGAAACTTCTGCATTAAATTTGGCCTACACATTTTCTACAATGTTTTATGTTTCGACAAGGCAGAGAGAGAGTAGTTTCTTACATTGTATGCAGTTGGCATTGCTTGAATACTATTGCTTATACTGTACATGTAACCATCCGTAGAAAAAATGCCTTTCTTCCTACACGAGATTACTGGTCAAAAACTAAGACAAGTAGTGAAGGTGTGACAATTTGGTATCGCTTAAGAACGTGCCATGTCAGACGGGAAATTTTAGTATATCTCATTGTATGGATATTACAACGAAAATGTAATAATTCAAAGATGGCATGTACTGTTCTCCTTAAGGGGACCGCCGTGTGGTGTGCAGGGCTTCGGCCGATAAATGTTTATTCTAAAACTGTCTAACGTGAGTGAGTGACGTCTGCGTAGGAATAGCATTCGAAGATCGTTGCCAGAGGCATCCTTTAGGGGGGGGACAGGGGGTGAAATGCTCCCCCTCCCCCCATGGATTTAGAAGGAAATGTGAAACAATTTAATTGTGTATTTTGATATTTAAATAATGCTAACGTAAGCACATAAAACCGAAGTTATATTATTGAAGTTTTTAATTTATACATGCTTAATTAATAAAAACGAAGCAACAAGGTCACTGTCGCCAAAACAGTCTTGCCCCCCCCCCCCCAGGAGAAAAACCTGAAATGACGCCCCTGATCGTTGCACGCTTTGAATACTCATTTCACGTCCCCCAGAAAGCCTTAAGGTTTCTTCGTAATTTAAAAAAACCTGAGCACATAACATATAACATAACAGTAGAAATTGTGCACGACCAGAAGCCTTGTGCAAATTTAATTCGCAATTGGATTCTTACTGTAATGTTTACCCAGCGCAATTTTTTCGATAAATCTGAAATTATCATTGCTCCATAGAAGACAACCGAAGGCCATTGAAACATATTTGAAGTGGAATCGTATTTGGAGATAATAGGAAATATAGAAACAATGTCCCAGTAAACTGCACAGTGTACTGTAAAACATTATTTACAGTATAAAAACAAAATTTCTAACATTAAAATTTCTTATTCTAGCTTTGTTTAATTTTTTGAGGCTAAACCAACATGGCGGACATTCTAAAACGTATTTGCTGTGATTGGTTGCTGTTCTATGCGCGCGCATACGAAATCGAATATTACTATTTCCTATGTCAGCATCTCTATGCACGTGACCACTTTTTTGTTGTTGTGAATCGATAGGTTAGAATACATAGAGGTTAGTTCTTGTGCGAACGACCTATGTTCTATGCTTACTGTTATGTTATCAATTGTGAACCCACCTTTAAATATTGTTTTCTCGTGGCCGAAAATGGCAAAAATTTGGGTTTTGCGGTTGCGTTTAGGCAGGAAGTTCTTGTTGCAGAATTTTTAAAAAGTTATAGCCATGTAAAACAAACATTTATCTCAATACCGGCGAGAAGACTTGTGCCTGGAGGCCAGGGTGTGTTGCGATGTGGGTGCTCTGTCACCCTTATCACTTCCAGACTTCAAGGCCTCGAACGTACGAAATACATCTAACCAGCTGGCCACTGTAAAAATAATGACCAATATGTTTGCACTCTACTCCCCACATTCCTATTTAATATTCAACAACGACTAAAGATTTCCGTTCTGCGTGCTAGATTTTTCTTAATTTTTCCCAGTTCAAAATTTTAGTTAATTATTTAAAAATATGACAGTAGTATAGTTTGGCTGGTCCGGGGACAGGAGCTAGGAGCTAGTGTCATGGCGCACCTTCCATCTTGAATGATGTCACTAAGCCGACATCATTTTTCCGTTTTTATCACTAAAATTGCCCTTTTTATCCTCAGAAACGTACAAAATATCCCAAATGTCCTCTTAAGTTTTCCTTTTTTCCCTTCTCGCCACAAAAAAAAAACCGTATGATGCTTTGGCTTATTAATGCTGGCAGAAGAGCCTTTTATTTTGGTCACACAAGCTGATGAGCCGGGGTATTAAGCATTCATATCAAAATTAATTGATATTATTAATGTGATTTAAAATATATTTATTTTTGTACTGTCTTTATTTTATTTTATATGCCTGTTTTAATATTATACTTTAACGCACGTAGGTACTAATACTGTTTAGGTATAGCTTAGCTCCCCCTCCCCATTTATATAAATCAATTAATATTATTATTTCAAAAAAATATTAATTAATTTTTTAAAATTACAATTTTATATTACACTTTAATTCTAATAATGGTGTATTGGCGAAATGTGGACTGTGATCATTGCGCTGCCAAGAAATGGTTCTCCACAACTCTGTGTTGTCTGCAGAACATTAGACATGTAGTGGCAGGTACACTCATCTGTCAGTAATGTAAACCCAGCAAGAAACTAATATTCCAGTAATACATCACTAGTTCTAAAATACTCTTCAATTGGGTGTGACCCATAGGTGCATTATTGGCACGCGATCGAAGTGTAAAGTTTGATCTACTGTAGCTTACTTTGGAGCATAGTCACGCCTCGTCAATATACTGGCGATAGCTTAGGTATCTCTCTGCCCATTTAACAATGCCCTATCTATTTCCAATAAAATTAATCAATATTTTTTTTTTTAGATTATAAAGTACTCATTAAAATATTTTAATTAAAAATACACATGCAAGAGGCCCACTCTTCGACTTCAATATGAGCAAACTACTAAGAAATCATGGCGCACATCATCCGAACATCATCACTCTCGTTAAGGAACTGACTTGTTATTGTGTAATAATCATACAGTTTATACATCAACTACTCCCTCCTCTTGAGACTCCTACCCCCACATGTTCCTTAGGCCGTCCAACCCACCCCCTTACCACCACCCTCCCATCATCACCCCACACCCCTCACCTTAATCCCTACCCTGCCATCTTCATTTCGTATATCTTGATACTACTTGTTACCTTCACAGCTGTCAGTTACATACGCTCAAGAAAGCACAGCAGTCACCACTATGTACAATATTAGCAAATATTATATCCAAGGTTGGCAACCATATTGGATTAGGTATGTCAGTTACGTACAATACAATTTTCCTTACTGTCTCTACTATTTTGTTCATTTAAAGTAAAATGTATGTACCATACTTTAGAATTTTCATTGATATTTTCACACACAACTATTTTAAATAGTAATATTTATTCCCATAAAACGCACAAAGTAAAAAAAAAAAAAAAAAAAAAAAAGATAATGTATTTTTCTGAAAAAAAAAAAAAACTCTATAATCTGTATACTACTACATGGAAAAACACAGTAACACTTGCAATTACTTACAATCTTATTTTAAAAATTCTCAGCCATAACCTTGTAATACCCGATCAGGCATACCATCCATCAAACGTATTATTATTACCTTACATATAAAAACATGCTTTTGTACACTCGTCAGAGCTTCGTGTCGTCGTGCTGCGAATTTGAATATGTAATTCTCATATAGCAAGTGCGTCACCTATGTTCCGATGACTCAGCCACAGATGTTGCCAGCTTAGTCAAGAAGTCCCAGGCCGAAGTGCTCGAGAATATTATTGAACAACTCGTAGCTATGGCCCAAGTGACAGCAATCGCGGGCGAATATGTCGCCATTTGGAGGCGAAGTGGTCGCAGGTAGCAGCAGTCGAGAAGGTTTGTCACTATGGGCGAAGATCTGTAGTCACAGTCGAGAGAGCCACTAAGGCAAGTGAACTTCTCTTAGACACTCTCAAAAGGTCGGCCTAAAGTTCATATCTTCACTACCGAATAGATAACCAACACACCTGAAGTCCTCGTCATTATGAAATAGACGAAGTGGTCGTCAGCAACGCAGAAGAGAGCACGCCAGTATCACTTCCGAACTACACATCTCGTTTTTAAAAAAAATATTCTGATTGTTATCCTTACTCATATTTGACTTCATGTCAGGATTCATTTCAGGATTTATTTCAGGATTCATTTCAGGTATGTGTCGATTCAATGTAGCCTCTTTCACTCAGTTATTGAATAATCCAGCGCATTTAGTTAATATAGGAATAATGTTCAGCATCTTGCATAATGTCACAACCGAGGTGTATTAAAATTACCGAAAACGAAACGGCAATTACTCGGACCTCTCCTGTGGGACCATTTAGTGGCCTAAAGCACCACCGGAATGGCTGATACATTACTCTTACTACTCAATAAGGCATATGGATGGTTCTTGCTTGGGTACTGACGTAGAGCAGAATACTCCATAGCCGTATCGCGCTCTCTGGCCTACACTGTTCTATTGTTTGTGCGCATGCGCTACTCCTGTTATTACCAGGCACGGTTCGATTAACTTTTTTTTTTTACAGATCCATGCCGTTTCACTTTTGAAATAAAACTATTACCGTATTCTTACGTCCGTATCGCCGTTTCCGAAACAGCAATTGTCTCTCCTCCACCCCTTCCTCCCCCTCTCTATGTCCATGCACCGCCTACCTGGGCAGGCTTCGCGTGCGTCGGCACGGACGAATGGCCTCACGTTCGGGGTGGGTTTTCTCTCACGAAGTGCACGCGCCAGCGACTGCGCGCTCACTCACTCACTTCCGGATTGATCTGGACATGCTGAGCAAACCGAGTAACAAGCCGACATGTACCCGTCATTGCTGCGATCAGACACAAGCATGCAACAAGACACCGCCCTCGCTACTTTTCCTGGACCTTACGAGGGCGTGGGACATAGAACCACACGGAACAGTAACACAAACTATTCTGAAAACATAAAGAAATCTTAGACCTTAATGAACTCCTCGAGCCATCATGATCTCTCATTTCTACTCCTTTCGCTCTATATATATATATATATATATATATATATATATATATATATATATATTATATATATGTGTGTGTGTGTGTGTGTGTGTGTGTGTGTGCGTATAACCAAAAATAGAGTATATATCACAAAACTGTCTCCCAGTTTTGTTTAAAATAGATACATATCTGTGCTGCACTTTCTTAGGCGAATTCACACAAGTACGTTCGGGGGCAGTTTAGCAGTTTTAAATGTGTGTTAACTAAACCTGCAATGTGGATGACGATACTTTTCACAACCTGAATACATATTTCAATCGATGCATGCTATTTCTCTGATATGTACTACAACCGTATTTTCAGAACTAAATTCAATCGAAACGTCACACTAAACGAAATACTGCAAGGACAAGACGTGTTATACAGCAGGCCTGTCTCAATGTCAATGTGGTCACGGTGTAGAATCAGAAAGTTCGACTGTTTACGTGTAGGCTGTTAAGTTGATAGATTTTGGTAAGTTATTTATAGGATGTTAAATAAAGTTATGATTTTTGCCTGCCAAGGTAGAAAATCAAAGTTGAATTTAATGCAAATATATGTGTCCGTTTTAAAATTCACTCGGAAACCTACATTAACGTTAATAGCATCTTTGGTTCAGTTATGTTAATGGAACAAAACATGATTAGCGTTACTTTTAAATCTATGATTAAAATAAATAATATTTACGTAATCACTACCCTGAACAAAATGTTACACCTAATATATTCCAAGATATTATTTTCCTAAACTGATTTCAGTTGGTAATCAAAATTGATTCTAAAAGCTTTATCGACACAAAACACTACTTAAGGTAAATATGATGGAAACATATAAACTTGTACATTGTAGTATCAATGTATTTTTTGTTGACTGCCAGCCTGTGGACTGTTATAAAACGTAAATTCTGACGTTTGTAGAAGTGTTCCCTGTAACGTAATGCATGATTCTGTCTAATGAACGTAATGTCGCTCATTCAGAATCTGTTCGGTCTACAGCCACAGGCAGTTTATTGGGAACTGTCTTAGGCCTACAAGAAACCAGTGGCAGATCCAGGGAAGAAGGGGGCATGTGGCCCGGGTCCCCCTTAAGGTGGCTGTCTGGGTGAACGTTCTTTGCATGTTCGAGGCCTAGAAGTGGGAAAGCTGATAGGACGAGACAACGCGAGCATTGCATCTCTCCCGAGCTTCCAGGCGCAAGTTACAGTACTGGCGTGCGGTCTTCTCGCCGACAACGCGCCTGTATGACCCTATTATTTTACGACGTGTTATTGGTAGAGCCACGATTTTATGGCGAAAAGATTTTTGCAACATTTGGTTTCGATGCGTCATGTGCACACCTGCAGCTCTGCTACATCGTCTGTGATTGGATGATTTTACTGTCACTGGCCTTGTCAAATTATAGACGTATAGACTCACAATAATCTTATTCTGATTGGTGCAGTCAAATGATAAACGTGCCTGAATAAAGACACGCTGCCAATAACCTTGAAACAGAACTGCCGATGTGCACGTGAGTCACTGAAACTAAGTGGGGCAAAAATCTTTTCGCGACAAAATCGTGGCCCTAGTTATTGGAGACAAAGGTGTACTATACACGCCTGTACCTTTAAAACATTCTGCTCCAAGACTTACCTACCTAGAAAAGACTGAGAGAACTTCCATTTTCGCCATTTTCGGCGCCTAAAAAGTATGCTTTAATATAGTCGAGAACTTGATGTGGGTATACATACACGTGTAACGTTCTTTAAATACTATTCGTAAGTAGACATCACTCATGTGTAATGAGTAGGGACTGGAAAATTTCGCGAATTCAATGACCAGTACGCTAGAATCCATTATAGTATACATACCCAAGCCCCGTCTATTCGTTCATTGTCTGCTGTTCCACTATGAGTAGAGACATGCAAAATTCGCGTTATTTTCTGACAGATGACTAGACTCCAAGTGACTATAGGCTCGTTCGACGTCTCCCGCTGGCCGATATTGTCGTGACTTGCCGCGGAGAATACTTACACGGTAGAGTGGCCAATCTCTGTAGAGACGTAACACACGTACATGACAACACATAAAAGTTCGTGGCCAATTGAATCGCAGACTATCCTCAGTTATGTATAGGAAAGTGAAGTTTAGTCTGCTACCAAATGATAACGCGAATTTTGCATGTCTCTAACTATGAGTAGCAGCTAGTTGACTAATTGTCGTGGCTTGAGTATGCATAGTATAATGGATTCTAGCCTACAGGTCGTTGAATTCGTGACATTTTCCAGTCCCTAGTGATGAGTAGTTTCCAACAATCTGCTAACAGCCGAAGCTCTGCACGTCGCTCGGCGGCCTGGGCAGACGGCCACCTTGACATTTTAAGAGTGTTCAAGTGCGATCAAGTCATAATTATATATTTACATGAAATGATGTTAGTTTCGTTGGCGATACTTGTTAGTGCAATTTCCTCTTTGAAAATAATTTTATCTCTCATAGTTCACTCATAAAGGTGCGTCAAAGTCAAAATTTGAATGTTCTGCTGCCATCAAATAGTGAAAACCAGTTGACTTATGTAAGTGAAATAATTCACATGAAATAATATGCCATGGGCTACGTAATAAAATATTAAGAAACATCCCACGAAAAATTTTTATATTTTAAAAAAATTGTTGAATTTTGTAAATTTTTTTGGACTTCTGTGATTTTTTTATTTTAATTCAAAATGTGGCATTGTGGGTTTTTAAATGCTTTATTGCATTGCTCAAGGGATGTAAATGCATAGTGAATTATTTCATTTAAATAGATTGATTAGTTTTCACTATTTGCATGGCAGCGTAACAAGCAAATTCTGACTTTGACGCACCGTTATGAGAAAACTATTAGAGCTAAAAAAATTGTTTTGTAAGAGGAAACTAAACTCACAATTATCGTCTACAAAACTAACGATATTTAATAAAAAATATAAAATTATTATTTTATAGCACTTGAACACCCTTAAAGCACAGTTTATTTAAATATATTACAACTAAGCGGTATATATATATATATTTTTTTTGGGTTAGGAAACGCCTTGATTTAGCACCATTATGCAACTTAAAATCCAAATTTTTCTGGGAGAGGGCTCTCGGACCCCCCATTTTTCGATTTGATGTTGTGGGTGTATCTACTTTTTAAGGTATGGGGTCACCCAAAAACCCAGAGTTGAATGCGCCCTGCAAGAAACTCGTCTCAAATGTGCCGTGGTATGATTTACTACTTTTAAAAATGCATGCGTTTTTGAAGGTAAAACTGCACATATCTTCTGAAGGAACACGATTAAGGTTGGGGCCGTGGCGGTCGAGGAGTCAGACCTCTCGCCTCCCACCAATGCGATCCGGATTCGATTCCCGGCGGGGTCGGTCCCCGGATATTCGCATGTGGGAATCGTGCCGGACGATGCTGTTGGTCGGCGACTTAAGGAGTTAAGTGGGTATTAACTCTTACTCAACACCCTTGCAAAACTCCTAGATTCAGCAGGGGTTGCTCCGTCCCTGGGCACAGCTGGGAGCCAATCAGGAGGGAGGATTTTGACGGCCTGGTGGGGATGTGAAGAACG
The DNA here is from genome assembly GCA_003012365.1 of Medauroidea extradentata. Taxonomy (NCBI): domain Eukaryota; kingdom Metazoa; phylum Arthropoda; class Insecta; order Phasmatodea; family Phasmatidae; genus Medauroidea; species Medauroidea extradentata. The sequence goes on from PNEQ01055654.1 coordinate 97,536, forward strand.
ATATAGACACCAAGCTAGCTACCAGAGAACACGCAGTCTTCTTCTCCGGACGGCGACTGCACATACGGACTCTGGGTTCGAGTCTGGGTGTGACCCTCTGACATCTAATCACTTCACACTCATCGGCTCTTAAGATCTCGTTGTTAAAGGGCCGTAAATACCTCTCACCTCATAGTTACATTTTCCCGACTCTCTCTCTCTCTCTCTCTCTCTCTCTCTCTCTCTCTCTCTCTCAGAAAATCAATTGGGTCTACGAAAATAATTTCTTCTTTTACTGCACGTTTACCGAAAATTTCAATCCATAAAATTTACAAATAAAATTATTTATTTTGTAAATTTAGTGTAAAAATGTCTGTTGAAGTACAGCCTACATTGATTGTCTTCCGAGAAAATATAACACATGCGTAAAGTATGTTAATGTCCTTTGGATAAAAAAATGTTGCCTTATTTTCTACGTAACTGCTTAGAAAACAGTCACTAATCACAACTTAAAAAAAAATTAGTTGTATTTTCAGTTGATATTCTCCTCAAAGTTTGTTCAGTTTGGTCTTGCCCACTTACTTTAGTCGTTAAAAAATGCAAGGGAAAAATAGTGTTTAGAAATAAATGTTAATTTCTATGTTTCAGCTCCGTCAGTTTTCTTGTTAAGTCGAGATAAAATGTGACGTCGTTTTGTGAGGGCACTGTCAGAACTATTTAATGAACAACCCCTCCCATTATCAAGGGAATATTTCGTACTTGAATGCTGTAAGGCAGAAGGAATCTTTACATCATAAGGGTGGCTGTTAATTATAGAATTACATGTTTTGCGGTATGCCGGTCTCAAAACCCAGAGATATTGCCCCTAAAAGTCCCCCTTTACTCAGTTATTTTTTTAATTGCCTAATCGTTTCACGTATTTAATTCAGGCCGGATGTTTTTTAATAGTTGCACGGTCCGGCTCACACCACTTATTAAACGGACGGGCTGTAAATAACGGAAAATACGAATAGCCCCACGGTATTGGCCGCGCGCTAGTGATTGAAACAGCACTGATTACAGGTTTCGGAGGAACTGTTTTTACGTCTGCGAGGTTGGCAAGAAAATGTCCCGGGGAAGCGAAGTGACAGGTTATCAATCACGCGGCATCCTGATTAATTACACCCTCGGGAGATGAGCTCGGTGTTAAGCCCCGCGCAGACAGAGCTACCATCATGCCCTTGTGGGTGGGGGGGGGGGAAGGGGCTGCCAAGGACATGCAATGCCTTCCCACCACTCCAACACTTAATTCTTCAAAGTATTACGAGCTGCACTACACCAACTGATCTGCAGGAAATGCCGGAATTCACAACGGAAAATATTTCCCGCGAGAACTTTGTAGAGCTAACATTCACTGTCCCGTGCTTTACGATTATCGCATCAGATTTTATCACTGTTATATTTCATCTACTTTTTTAGGCACATGAAATAAAAACTGCTACTAAAAATTAAGTATAAGATAAGGATATAAGCACTATTTATGCAATGTTATCTGTAAGTCTATTTCAACTCCAAAGAAATTTTTTTTTGCTAACTAACCCCTATTTATTAAAAATATATTTAATAATTGAATGCTAGTAAGTACAATTGAACCATTTTAAGGAAATTCTGATGCTACTGCAATTAACGCAATCGATTTAGAATGTTGACTCAACGAAATTATCCATACCAAAGTATAATGGTTAGTTAGAGACATGCAAAATTCGCGTTATCATTTGGTAGCAGACTAAACTTCACTTACCTATACATAACAGAGCATAATCTGCGATTCAATTGGCCAGGAACTTTTATGTGCTGTTATTTACGTGTGTTACGTGTACGGGGATTGGCGTCTCTACCGTGTAAGAATTCTCCGCGGCAGGTCACGACAATATCGGCCAGCGGTAGGCGTCGAACAAGCCTATAGTCACTTGGAGTCTAGTCAGCTGTCAGAAAATAACGCGAATTTTGCATGTCTCTAATGATGGTATATCGCAAAAATGTTTTGTCCCAACATACCCTTGAAAACACTGTAGTTCCTGTGACATATGTGTGATTGGATGTACGTCTGACACAACGTAGCTGTCTGCGGACCAATAATAGGCATAACATTTTACAAAAGCGGAATTATTTTTGGCTCAGTCAAATAGGGTAACAACTCTGCTTACACACTAAAGTAAGCAATCTTTCCATAAGCTGAACTGCGTTGGAACCCTGCATTTAGTAAAATTTTCCCGCGATAAACCATCATCGCTAATAATAATAATTATATATGTGTCATTATTCACTTTATCAAGTATGCTTTTGATATGTATGTAAATGTGTGTGCCATTCTTTGCCTTCTTAATTCGTACAGTAAAATTAAATAAATAAATATATATATGCGTGTGTGTGTAACCTATGTAAATAACTATCAAGTAAATAAGTAAATACAGAAAAAAATTCAGTTGTTCTCTCCTACTCCAACGTATTCGTGCGTGTTTGTAATAAACTAGATTGGTTTTAGGGTTGAATGGCTCCATTTTACCGATTGACATATGAAAGGTATTTAAATGTTTTCTTCTACAGATGCGTGTTAAATCTGAAGTCAGCACACGCTATAATTATGAACGCAGGGTTTTATAAATGATTTTAAAGATAAAAATAAACGTACAATACACACATGTTATAATACACATAGAATAACATTTTAAAAGACAGTTAGGTTATCTTTTAGTTTTTTAATACATTTATATGTGATAACCAATAGTCTTGTTTAGAATGTGAAGTACGTCAGTGTTTATATTCTTCAATGCATTTTTTTTTTTTTTTAGATTCATATTGTTTGAACTATAAAATTAAAGACATTTACTGCCGACAACTTAGAGCTAGTGATGAGCAGTAAGGATGGTGTACGGGTGTTTATAATGTTAGTTACAAACAGTAGGCAACGAATAAATTAACATTCTTCACAAATGCAGTTGTTTTAAGGAACACTGCTGAACAATAATCTAAACGAATAGAGTGCAAAAAAGTTGGAATACATAGAATCGTACAATTATTTTTGAAAATATAGAAAGGTGGCACAGCATTTATAACGACGTAGTTATTTAGACTAATATGAAGTGTAATATATATATTTCAGCAGGTGATTTAACCTTCAAATTAAAAATAATATAATCATTAAACTGTTGTAATTCATTGCCATCTTTCGCTCTTCTCGAAATTACATCATGTTGGTCGTTGCATGCGATTAAAGTCTCGTACAGTTATAACAGTTTTAAAAGGAACATAACCTAAACACAGATGTTTACTGCGTAGTAGAAAAACAATAAAAAGCATTAGTTATATTTTAGTTCAGACAGGGGCGAGCATAACTCAGTTTTTAAATTACGTTATTTTATAAAACCTTCAGTTATGTGTACTCTGGACTAATTACTAAATGTATGTTTCACATATGTTTTATGTTTGAACGCAATCCATAATTTAAAGTCTTTTATTTGCGCAGTAATTGAGAGGCAGTTTGCAACCAAAAGAAAATAATTTTACGTAGCACCATAGTGACAATTACACTAAAAGATGCAATAAGGATGCGTAAACCCAATGTTCTCTTTAACTTGTTCATTGATTTCAAATCTTCGTGGTCTATATAGCGCTAAATACTTTGGAAAAATGGACGTAAGAGCATTTTATACTCTCTAGAACGTGTCTGAAAGCGGATACGACCTAATGTTATCCACCCATAAGGAATTCACCTGCCGTATTTACAATGTGAGGCATATGAAAACACAACTTTCTAGTTTACCATTATGCCACCACCTTTCACATGAGCTCTCAACACGCCACTGTCTCTTGCGCACGCGTGACGTAAAGTACCGCTGTCAGAGAGCTGTAGACGCCCAGTAAAACGAGCCAGCTAACAAGTGTTCCTGTCAGAGGTATATGTTCAGCCATGTTTGACGCCTGACACGCGATGTGTTGGCTTATTACCGCCACTTTTTTCCCCAAACAGGATGAAGCACGATACGCACACGGACAGAAATGAAGGGATTAAACATTACAACCAGCTTGAATCGTTATTTACATCACGCACACGCTCATTAAAGCCACCCACATAAACTGCTATTTATATTTGTATCTTTCCCCAAGTGAGCAATTATATGTTTACTCAGACAACAAGCCAATAACTATGTAATCAACTGCCGTATTCATAAATTGAAATGTAGGTTGAATATCAACTAAATGCTCACTTATGTTTCGATAACTATTGCCTTAATTTATCCATAACAAGGAAAAATATTTTAAACGTTCGTCATTGACCTGAATGGCGGAATATGCCAAGCACGTTATCACTGGTTCAGTACTGTGTACGAATATTGTAAACCATTCTCATTCTACTGACAACTTATCTAAACTTGCGCACAACATTAAGGTGCAACTCTTTAATGTACTAGAGTTTTAAATAACTGAAAACGATAGGCACTGGTACCATTATTTTTCATACATAATGTGTTATAGTCTGTCATTTTTAGAAAATAATTTTGACATTTGATTTACATTTAAAGTTAATAACACCTTCCAAGTACTTTCAATATAAAGTGTCAAGTGGCGTAAAATACACGTGGCATACACACCGCACTTCTATTATTCTTGAGTATGGGTTTTATTTCACTATCCCACATCCAGCAATCTGCACGCTTTGGAAATTTTCATAGGGTAAGATGCATATTTCCTCTCATTTACAAATGACAAGAATGAAAAATGTTATTCTGTTTTCGTGGTTTAAAAATGAAATAAGCAGTTAAATTATATCATAAACGCACGTAGTCTATTAATATTGGTTGGCGTTACTTCAAGATTATTTCTTTTTCGGACAAAATAACGTATTTCGTGAAGAGTGAGAAATAACATACTACTAACTGCGCTACACCATTTTTAACTGTCTTTATGACTGAGAAATTCTGAACCGCCTTTAATTCGGCTAAACGTCAAACGCAACTTCTATAAAAATAACTCTTTCGTATAAGAACATCAGCACATGTAAATAAATGGCTATATAATTATATAACGGGTGCCTGAATGTATGATGCCAAATAAAAAAAGTTTTATTCATTTTTTAACTAAACTAAACACGTTAATATAGGAACGTGTACTTAAATGTATTTACATTAACATGCAAGGTACGCATGGCTGAAAATTGGATCAGACTTGGCAGCAAACATAATTCAAGATCTGGAAGCGCAATAACATGTAATTATCCAAATTTCATCTCATCCAAGTCTCTGGCTCCTGTTTTTCTTGCATGATTTCTTTCCTTCGCATTTCCATTGGGCCTGTAATAACTGAAGGCACGCCAGAAAAGAAACTAAAAAACATACATACTCAGTCAGCAGCAGAAATAAGAAGAGTCCGGAAGGAGAAAAAAAAGTTTAAGCGGGAGTAAAAAAAAATGAAATGAAAAAAAAAAAAAACATTGTTAGAAGGCACTCACTCGCTTCGGCACATAAATTGTTCTTGCTTCTTGTTAATAGCCGGAGCCTCTTGAATATTACCTGGACGTTTGTTCCATCATTTCTACTCTCTTATTTCCTCTTTGCAACCAACTTTCTGCTGACCCTCCCCTCGCCCGTCTAGCCTATCTGTCCCCCTCAAGCCGATACCTCGCCGCCATGTCCTCTCGTGCTCCAAGTGAACATATTTTCCTTTTTCAGAAATACATGTGTATATATCTCATCATCTGGCCGGGGTCGTAACGGCCGGAGACCGATCCCCTTCTCGTCTTCTTCTTCCAAACCGACGCGGTGTCCTTTTTACTCTTGTTCATTCCGCATCCTTCCATTTAATAATCAGGATAGGCTATCACCGCTTCGGCGGCTCGAGAAATCGCTGGGGGGATGGGACGGGAGGCAAAATGAACGTTGAAGGAGGAAGAGGGGGAGAGCCGTGACTCGTACCGTCGCTATTCGACCGGCCTTAACGAAAACGGCGATGGACGGAACGAGATAAAACGTCCCCGATACCGCATCGGCCCGCCGGGGAGAGAATTTATAAACGGCGTGGTCGTTATTATACAAACAGTGCGCCTGTGGAATAATCGCCGGCGCAGCTAGGGAGACTGGTAATGGTCGTGTTCATCGCCCTGCAAGTCCGGGTCCTGTAGATTTGTCACTCCGCTCTTCCAAGGCGCCGGTGCTCTCATTCGTCACTGATAAAAATGTCTTTCTTTTGAGTTGTTTTCTGGCGGCCGAGCTCTTTAGAACTTGCGACGCAATGTGGACTCTGCTTCGTAACACATTTTTCATTTGGTGAGCAATATAATTTTCTTTTTTCCTTTTCCCCAAAAAACATTTCTTCTAGCTGGAAATTTTATTTTGCACGATCACTTAAGATAATAGTGACGACCACTAGTACACGCCGGGATGAAAGTTTAAGATGCGTGGAGAATAATAATAATAGGGAAACGAACACAACATGTAAAACTACGCTCCTGTTTTCTGGTGTTCATCAAAGTTAGTGTCGGTATAATTCATGTAGGGCTAAATATTGTGACTCACGTATATTCGTTTACTAAATGTCACATGGAATGGCACAGTAAAAATAGAGCATCAGAAAGACACAGGGGAATTCCGAGCAAACACACTTACTCTCGCAGTTTCGTGTCGCTAATCATGGAGAGAGTAAAATTATGTATATTATAATAATTATAATTTTAGTTGTTCCAAAGCTCCTCATTTTAGTTAGGAGGACAGTTCCACCCTAGTCTTGTTGCCCAGGCTGATGTCTTGTAAATGTTACGGCGATCGGAACATGGTCGTATCTGGACGTTGTGTACATCCTGGCAGCGAAGTGACCGAAGACCCCGTCTACAGCGTCACATGTCCCTATATCGCCTCGTATAGAGTAACTCGTGTACTAGTTTCAAGTGTCGCAGTGTGGGATTGTGCTCTAGTATTGTACCCAGGGCCAGGTTAGGAAACAATGTGAGGTTGTGTGCTCAGGCTGTACAGTTCACACAGCTGCTGCACGGTCATAGAGCATCGAGTTGCACTTGACAGTCACATACACACGCAAACAGATTGACACCAAGTTTACCGATCTTTATTTTTTTTTTGTTGACTTACTAGATGTCAGACTAAGACAAAAGAGCTAAGAAACGTAGCCCAGCTCGACATTTTCTGCACGCGATAATGCAGTAGAGTTGCCTGAATAATATACATTCCCTACTTGTAGGGCTTAACAATCACTTTGGTATGTGTTACCATATTATATTGAATGTGTGTTCCTATTTTTAGATACAGACACTTGCAAGGCGTTGTAGGCCAGCGGCGTTCATTGTATCTTCGGGAATTTAATACGACACGTAACTTTTTGTGACTATGTAATGACTCGCGTTAATAATAATTAAAAATTTGCTTCCTTATTTTGTACAGTAGTAAACTGAAAGTGCTTATTGGTCCAAGCAAAATACCGCGTCTCATGTCACTTGACGGTAAAAAGTATCGAACATAAGTATCATTTTAAATCTATAATTGAATTGTCCTTCAGTGGTTTTCTCTGGACAGAAATTAACTTCCATAGTTGAAACACGGGAAATCGTGGTCGTAAACTGCCAAGTGATGTTATACCCGATGTAAGAACACAGTCATTCGTCGCACAGTAAATTTAGTCTTAAATAAGTGGCTTTCATTGGAGGCCATCTTGGCGTAGTTCAGAAAATTTGTTCATTTTACTTTTTAAAAATCATCGTAATCACATTGTTTGACTGACGTATCACGATTAAGATACAATAAAGTAGGTATAATTTAAAGTGGAGCAAATTAACTTTCTTTGAACTGAACTACTTTTATTTATAAACTCGGAAGCCTAACCAGACTTTTCTGCCTTATGAAACACATTTGAAACATTCGTACGTCGATTTTTCTCCACTGTAGAGTAACTATAGAATGTATTTTAAATATAGAACTTGGGTTTAGTGTAGACAACAAGACAGAGCGAATTTTGTGCAATACGGTCAAAAAATAAACGTTTTGTAAAATTTACACATTCTCTGTTTCAAATGGTAGGGCATATACTGTATTAAACCACCACACATTGGATTTTGTACATTTTATACATATTCTGTTACTGATATTTTTGGCATGAAAAAGTATAGACAAATTTCGTGAACCAATTACAGCTTTTCTACCTTGTACGTTTCATTGCAGATAACATTTGACAGTTAATAAGAGAGTACGTTACGCGAGTGAATGTGTAGACCTTAAACAGCAGCAAACACGCCATGATTTGTTCTGGAACTGCACAAAGATAGATCATATGACCTGTCAGACAACAAAATGTAAAACTAACTCTTCACTGCTGGTTTTGTAGAAAACTTAATACTTCTTATATGGCTAGAATCAATCCCTATTTATGTGTGATAAACGAATAAATATTTTAATCGAATTTTTTTTATTGTAACATTCATTTGTCATCTTTTCTTCACTTTTCTTAAACGACTCTTTCCCGTATTATTTTTACTTGATGCACTACCTCCTTTTAAATAATAATTATTTTTCTTTCCGGTACTATCTGGATATAGCTTATCGAACAATGTTGATGTAACGAATTACACTCACTATAAGCGTTTTCGAAAACTAACGAGCTGGACTAGGGTAAGTTATCTCAGTCATGTGACCAGGTTTTGTCGATCACCAGAATCTTGATGAACGCCTGTGATAATGTTTAGAGTGAGTTTTAAGAGGACAGGAATAAAAATTCATACATATTTTATACTTGTTAAACATTTTGCCAATTGTACGTTCTCAGTACATTCTTTACATGTTATTTTACTTATACTTAAATATAATATTCTTTTCGTGCTTGTTCCTTTGATATTTTGAACACAGTGCATACAGTTTCACTTCGTTATGGTTATGATTAAGTGTATTGTTTACATTTAAAGGCTAAATGGTGACATTCGTCTGCTAACCTACTCTTTCCTTGCTATCTAGCAGAAGTGAGGAATTGATCTTGAGGTGGTCAGATAAACATTCGATCACGGGGAAACTTCACTCGGGCTACGTTTAGCACACCTTAAACTGAAATTATGGCTCACCTACCCTACCCTCGTGACCTTTCGGAAACGTCTTATATTGCGACGACATCCTCCCGGTATTGTCAGTTTACCTTGTAAAGTGAGCAGTTTGTAAGCCCTTAGTATTTCGTTCATTGTAGCCAGCATTTCCGTCACTTGTTATGCACGTAGCTGTGTACGTAATTAGCATATTGTACAAACTACTGAGGCCATAACAGTGGCGGATTTAAAAACGTATTTCGGAGGGGGGGATTACGTGAGTTTATGGATTGTAAAAATACCGGCCATCTCATAAGTGTGGTTGTTTACTGTTACAGAACATTAAAAATAACATACACACAAGTAGGGCACATGTACACATATACACATTCAGAATCATCTAGAACAAAACTCCAGTTTCCTTGAGGTGACTGGACATACTTTGGCTACATAATGTTGAACACGATTTGGGGAGGGGGGCCCTTCAGCCCGGTAGCCCCCTCCTCTAAATCCGCCACTGGGCCATAATAAAGTATATTTGTTTGTGTTATTCGTAAAAAGACGCTCTTAAAGTACTCACTTTATGGTCAACAGTATATTGTAGTGTTTCAGGATGTTGGTTGGTGTATGGTACCGGTTCATGAGTATGTCTTTATATTGGTCCAAGCAATGATCCAGATACGCAAGAGGGTGGCTTGAAATTTGCTTTGAATAGTTATTTGCACCGTCCGCTGTTATAAGCTAGGGTTGTCACGTTGTGTTGATTCGTGTTCAGAAAAATGCAGGCTTGGATATGACGTTTCTGATGCCTGTTTGTGCCGCGTGGTGACTTAACATCATCTTCTTCCGAGTTCTGGAGGCTGTAGTCCTTAATTCAGAACCCGAGGAACAAGAAAAAATAAAAAACAACTCGTTGCCCGAGATGGCCCGAAAAGCCAATGAAAGCTCGCCGCTTAAGGTCCATAATGAAGATTATTATTCCGTAATGGCAGGAAAACATTTTTGTTATTCGTTTTGGAAGAGGTAATCATTTTCTCTTCAGTAGTATGCCAGATTCATTCACTATGAATCTTTTCTTTTTACATAAATCGTGTTGCACTTAGCTTCGAGCAGTTGAATACCATGGACGAGTAAAACTAGTTAAAGGTTTAAAATTTTATTTTGATAATAACTGGACAATATTTTTAATATAATGAAATTCATTGTAATATAAAGATGTAAAAAATCATATTTCATAGTTTACGCTTTAAAAACAGCAACTGTTGTTGACTGCTTGTAGCTTTAAGTTGCTGCATTTTTGTGCTGTTTACTAAATTTAAGTTTGTTTATGCAGTATTCAGACAATTACACTTGATTCATTATACATAAGCTAAATTAAGTATGGTTGCTAAAAAAACTATGGATGCTAAAATACAATGTTTGCTGAAAGACTATGGTTTTTTTTTAGTGATTTCGATGACGTTGTCAATGAGCTCAGAAACAAAACATTCAATTTACTGAAAGAATAATTTTCAGTTCATATTTGTGAGCATATATTTTAATTTTTACTCCTTTACTTTCTAAACCTGTCTTCGGCAGAACACACTATTATCATCCCTTTTTTACGTGCATGTATTACAAGGCAATGAAAAATTAGTAATTTTTGATAGTGTTGACAAGATTATTTACCTTTTCTAAGATAGAAATGTATATCATTTACTGCAAGTTAAAAATAATCTAGTCTTTTTTGGGGTACCAAAGTCTCACGTATTATATTTTAGCGAAAAAAAAAAAAAAAAAAAAAAATATATATATATATATATATATATATCGAACAATTTGCAGCAAATAAGTATCTAAATTGTCAAATAATTGTATCAAAATATTTTCTCATTGTAAGTTGTGCTTGTATAAAGTTCTTACATAAAAGTTAATAGCAACAACATAAAAATTATAAATAAATAAATAAATAGGCCTATATATATGTGTGTGTATGCGCGCGTGTGTGTGTGTGTTAGTATGTGTATGTATACATAGTACACATACACGCCTAAATTACTACTAGCATTTCAATATGTTTACATACAGTAAAAGTGCGTTCGACGCAAATTAAATGTTCTATGGATAAGAAGAGATCAGATTTTTCTCCTATCGTTTTTCTGGTTCAAATAAATGTATTTCTGGAAGTGAGTTTGTTGTTATTGTCTGCCTGTTTCAGAAACAGTAAATTCTTTGTTTTTTCTTGTAGTAATGCGAGAACTAAGGTTGCGTTTCTTAATTTGATACCATGTGTAATGGTGAAATCAAAATGGCGCTACAGAAGCTGCGCGAATGGCCGCAAAGCGAATAACAAAAGATGTCAACCAATCAGCATCGAAGTTTCTAGAACGTCAGCATGTCTGCCTAAACGCTGATTGGCTAACACATTTTGTTACTTGCGTGGTGAGCATTCGCGTCGCGTCTGTCGAACCATTGTGATTCCACCACGACGTATACAAGTTGGACAGTGTTTCACACAAATACAAAAAAAAAAATATGATCTTTGCTCTGTTGTTTAAGCTCTGAAATATGTAATATGATTTTACTTTAATTTTAAAAAAAGTATTCCAAACCAGTAAAACGTGACATTGGCAATCTGGTACGTAGCCAGCAGGCGCGGATCCAGGAGGGGCATGAACTCACCATCCCCTTGACATTTTATGTATAGTTTATCTGTACAATATTACAAATTTTTAAAATGGTATATTTAATTATTTTTATAGTAAATGCCTTAAATAGCACCACTTTGTACCTTAAAATTTCATTTTCATCTACTTTTTAGGAATGCTACCCCTCTAAAAAACCGAATTACTTCTGGTAGCAAGTCTTTATATCTGAAGAGACCAATATAATAACCGAGCAGGTCTATAGGCGCACAGTCAAGATTGTACAAGCATGTGTATGTGTACATAAGAAAATAATTTAAATGTAATGCCGTGTTTGTAATTCATCATTCAACGTTAAGATTTGTACAACAAATTTTATAATTAGGTAAAATAAAAAAGAAAACAAAAAACCAATTAGGGCTAGGTAGCCTACACATGCACTGGCTCAAATTGGATATGTTATATCCAGTTGATTGAACAAAAGGATACATAAAGTTTGGTACACATTTACACAACTATGACGTTACAAAAACCCAGATAAACACTTGGATCATGTACCGAAAGTAAGGCAACATTAAATGTTTCCACACACATTTTGAAAACACGTGACTGAGCGAGGAAGAACACTTGTAAATCACTGGACTCACATTCGTGAAGATCCGGGTTCGTTTCTTGTACCAGCCATCATGAGTCTAGTTTTCCATTGTTTTCCAGATTCGCTCCACGTGTATGGTGAGAGTGTTTCTTCAGGTGGCCGCCTGTCCAGGCCGCCGAGAGACGTGTAGAACTTCGGCCGTTACGATGCTATTCGGAAACTGATCAATGTGCGTGTGTTATGTCGGTTTCTGACTAGCATTTAAAGAACGTTACCCACGTGTGTACCCATTTCATGTCCTCAATGTATCTATAAAGTTTATTTTCACGCTATTTAAGAGCGCGTATGATAAACAAACGCTGAAAACATCAATTGATTTCTACGCCTTTTTCGAGGCCAATATGGATAAAATACTCAATGACAAACCTAGATAATGGTATTTGTCAACTTTACGAGTAAATATTTATCCAGAATTACTAATTCGTTACGCGTGATCTCTTGCGCCGCAGTTAAATGCACGAGGTTCCGGCGTCAGAGATTGTGCCTCAGAAGTTCATAACACTGGAAAAAAAAAAATGTTTAAAATGTTGGCTAAAACTAATGTCTAGGATTGCTATTGTTTAATTTTCGCAAATTGGGTTCAAGAAACCTTCAGTTATAGATTAATGCTTTTAGCGTTGAATTATGTACCACGCCCTCTTAAGAGTACGTGGTATATAATTCCGCGCAAGTAGCACCAGTTCAGAATCGTTGGTTTCTCGAAGCCAATTTGCAAAGATAAAAAAATAGTAATCCTCGACAATAGATTTTGCCATCTTTCTGAGCAAAAATTTTTCTCGACTATCGTATACCTGAAGAACAATCTCTGACGCCGAAATACCGTACACGTAATTGCGGCGTAAGAGATCACGCTTCACAAATGCATCATACCGAGTAAATGTTCGCTAATAAAGTTGCAAAATTTAATCATCAAGGATTGCTGGTTTGCAGTTTTTCTATACTGACATACAAAAAAGTCTAGATCTCAAATGAAGAATTCAACGCTTCATTATCTACCACGCCCTCTTAAATATAGTTAAAATTGGTGAATTTAGGCATGAAGATCTTGGCGCAGAATATTTTAAAAGGTACAGGTGTGAGGGTCACCATTAGATGCCTCATAGAGGCGAGTTATTGGCGAGACGATTGCACGCCAGTTCAGTGACTGGCGTCTAGAGACTATGGAAAGGCGTGAAGCGTGTACTGTCATCACCGTCTCCACACTTCTAGGCCTCGAACGCGCACAATACATTCCCCTAGGCGGTCACCTTAAGGCCTCGCTCTTTAGTTTTACAGTGGTTTCGAAAATATATATTTTTAAGGCAAATGAATACATATATCAAAAAATCATTCTTACAGTTTTAACACTTATATATCATAGTTTGTATCTGCATTTTTCTGTTGCAATAAACCCAAACGGATTTTTAAATTTTTGTCCCTGAAATACCACATATTTGGTTGTCAAAATAGGACAAAATGTAGCAAAATAATTTTTTTGCTAGCAAATGATACCTTACTAAAAACCGCTCTACCGAAATTGTGTATTGTATGACTGTACACCGCCTCAAATTTTTCATCCAAGCATTTGGTTAAAACATATTTGAATTATTTGCAATTGTTTGAAATAAATGAAAGACCATGGCCTTTATACAAGTCTTTTTCGCTTTCCTTCCTATTCCTACATGTCTGTCTGAGCCAATGATTACGTCTCTTATAACTTCGCTGGTGACGGGACGTTTGATCTCTCTTTATATTTGCAAAAGAATGTACGAATATTTAGACACTACTTTAGAATGAAGTGTCAGTAAATTTGCATTATAAACTTTTAAAGGTATAAAATACGAATCGACAATCGAATGAGCAGTGTGGATCGCATAGCCATACACTGGATAACACGACGAAGACACTGAACCAGCGAAGTTCACAAAGTTCTAATAGGCCTTCTTCAACTCGACGTTGACAGCAGCTAATGTTAGCTTTTATTCGAGGGTAGTTGGTGTCATCCGCTGGATTTTGTGTAATTTCACAGCTCTACAGTAGTAACTGTACAGAATTTTTTTCCCATTTAAGGCCTTGTTACGGAGTTTTGCAGTGATTTCGAAAATATTTTTTTTATTGCTACCTAATACTCATATCAAAATTTCGCTGCACAGTTTTGACACTTATATGTTATAATTTGTAGCTGAATTTTTTTGTAGAATTATACTGAACGATTTTTTAGATTTCATTACCCAAAGTACCACGTTTTTCGTCGTGAAAATAAGCAAAAATAAAGGAAATTATTTTTTTTTTTGCTGGCGAATGGTACATTATTTTTAAAAACGCGTCCACTGTATTGTGCATCGTGTGATTGCACATTGACTCAATTTTTTTCAAAACTTTTGGTTAAAAAATATTTGAGTTATTGCCACCAGTCTGAAAAAAACTCGGGAACAAGCCCTTAATTAGCCACCTTACTATTACAGTAACGAGCACACTGAAAAAAATACTTATTAGTCACTGCAAAATATTTTGTTAAAATGGACCTTACCAAATTATTTTGTAGTTACCACAAAAAATTTTTGCTGTCCCCAATAAAGTTTTGAAGTGACTACAAAAAAATGTTGTAACCACTACAAAATTATTTTGTGAGGTCCATATTGACAAAGCATTTTGCAGCCACCACAAAACCGTTTTTTCTATGCAGAATTTGCTCACCGTTAGTTTTCGCTGAGCCCAAAGATATTCCACTTTATCGCTTCTGTAAAAGAAATGGTATGTGAATTTCTAGTGCTCAGCTTTTGAGTATCCACTACGTGTCCCCGCCTACTGGAAAGGTAACATTGTGCATAAGAGAAGGCGGGGATAAAGGTTGAGCCAGCTGCTCGACTAGCGAAACATGTCTGTCGCCCTCCGGCCCGAAGAATGGATGAGGTGAGGTGAGATGATTGTAAAGCAGCGACGGAATGAGAGAGGGCGTAGGAAACGTGAGTTCCCGGCCAACGGCAACGTCCGCCACGTTTGCCACATGCAAACAATTTGGGACCGAACTCGCGTCGACCACCGCGGCCCCCTTGTGCTCAGCGATTCACATATTAAAATGTATTAATTAAATTTTAGAGCGTTTAGTTACACAGAGAGCAAATATATAGCAGACAATAAATTCTGCAAGTTTTAAAGACGTGCTGTTATTGTTTTGTGCGGGTTTAGAGGCCAAGCGTCGTAGCGTTGCTGTCAATTTATTTTTTCGAATATCGCTGCTGAAATGACAAATCACCTACTTGCCTTGCTTGCTGAGACCATTAAAACATCCTTTCTCCTCGCGACAAAACGCGCCTAGCATTCTAATGAGACATGAAACGTGCGCTTATGATTACCCTTGTAAATCTCGTATCTTTTGAAATATAGCACAAATAAATCACGAGGGGAAAAAATCACTTGTTCCATGTCAGTTTGAAATTGATTTTTATTCTTTAAGCGTGCATTTTCATAAAATCAACTTATGACGGTTAAATTTACATTTAAAGCGCCTGGGTAACTCGTGTTACAGAAAATTCTGTGAATTTATTTTCCGTTTTTTTTTTCTACCTTCCGTACCTCCGCATGATTACTTGATGGGATCACGTCAGCTTATCCGTGCAATTTAACTCGATTGTTTATCGTGTTCGATAGAAAAACTTCATGTGTTACTTACCCATTTGTTTGACTGTCTGAATTTGTTTGTTACGTTAGATGTTATGCGTCCCCCCCCCCCTCACAAAATGTGTCCATATGATGGAGTGTTGAGTCTTGGTCTCAAAAATCGTACGTTTTAACTTAACGTATGCATGTGTGTATGCATACATATTTATTTATATTTAAATTATTGTTTCTTTTTCCCTTCGTATATTTATCCCGTTGTACCTAACGCCTACCTACCAAGTATACAGCTTTGACGTTTAAAAGGGAAGTAGTATCGCTGTATTGGATTTATATATGTATTTTTCATCGTAATAATTGTTTTAGTTTAATTTTTTCATTAGAGCATAACATATGTAGTGAAACAGTTTCTGACGTCACAAACAAATATATGCTAGTTATGTTACAGCATTTTGAACTGTTCACAGTAATTAATTAACATCCCACTTCGAAAATTTCTACAAGTTTCACTAACACAGACAACCCATTAATACTAACGTTAGCTAAACTACAAATACTTACATTGTGCTGTAACATTGCCAGAATTTTATAAATGCAACTGAAATACGTATTAATCCCTAAAAAAATTAATACAGTTTAGCTGACAGCTTCCTCCCTCATTAAATTTTTAATAAATTATAATTTAATGAAATTTTATTGGAAAATTTTTTTAAGCGTATAGTATTCTACGTAAGTATATTTTTTATTTTATGATTAAAAGTTTCTAAATGTAATATTATAGCGTTTACATCTAATATTTTTTACGGTATGTTCTATTGCAATACTTCTTGACAAATATTATGTTAAAATATTCTTCTTTGGGAGTTTTATCTTTAAAATTAGTCATACATGTTTAACACCCCCCCCCCCCCAATGTTTTTTTCTTATAATTCCGTTGGATCAAGTTGAAGCAGAAAAAACTTAGGTAACTTACGTCTCTATACGCAGGTCCAAAGTAGGCTTGTTTTTATGTTGTTTGGCTACGGTTGCAACAAGAATTACAATGAAAATAAGGTAACCTTGTAAATTATCTTACCGTCAGTATATAAACTTAAAAATTTGTGACAGGTAGTTCTGTAGAAAGAGAAAAGACTTGTTAGTTTAGTAGAACATAATGATTTCGGTTAATTTTTATTTTTTTGAGGATTAAATAATAT
This sequence comes from Medauroidea extradentata, assembly GCA_003012365.1. Taxonomy (NCBI): domain Eukaryota; kingdom Metazoa; phylum Arthropoda; class Insecta; order Phasmatodea; family Phasmatidae; genus Medauroidea; species Medauroidea extradentata. The sequence continues at coordinate 114,636 of PNEQ01055654.1, forward strand.
TGATCAGTTCTGAAATCCCGTAATAAGGGCAGCGTTCATAATTTAAACAGTAACTGACAATTTTTACGTTTATTATGTAAGCGTATTTGTTTATATCTGCGACGTCACATGGCCTGTGACGATTGCTAACTAAGAGTATGGTAACATGTAGGTAAAAACTAAACAGAAAATGCATTATCGTTTATTTATTGTGACTTTATCTGAAAAATGAAAGTTTAATTCTGTGTTTCGTTTATTCTTGAGTCAACTTCTATGCTGCAAGCTGCTACTGATGCTCATACTGGCTATGATGGTTTCTACTGGATTCGCTTTCTTCGCAAAGTTGTGGAGGAGATGTTATTTTACAAGAAAATGCCGAGGTGTTTGTAGTGACTGTGTAAGTGTAAAAAAGCATTGAGATGGCAATCAAATGCAATTATTTACTGAAAATGGTTGCCGCTAAAAATACGTTAGATAGACATACAGGTTAACTTCTGTTGCAAAAAAATCTCGAAACATTAAGTTTCTATGGACATGGGTATTTTAAGTTTGTGTGACCTGAGACGATTTGGGTAAAGAAATATGCACGATTTACTTGATTATGATTTTTTTGTAGTGTTTGAAAACAGTATTACAAATTCACTATCACAAATTAAGAAGGTAGTCGCTTTCAAAGTTAGTATTTGCGTAACATTCAAATGTAGTTCTGAATGTTTATTATTATATTGAACTAGTATTGTACATTAGGTAAAATATGCTAATCAATAATTTCCTCTTTTTATGGGGCTTCACGTCTCATCGTCAGGGAAGCGCCTGTGGAGACAGTTACATACAACTTTACACAAGGGCAGGAAATGGAGGAGTCGGCCATGACATACGCTAAGGAACCACCTGAATACTCGCCTGGGACGTCTTCGGGAAAACTTGAGGAACCGAAATCATGCCGGCCAGAGCCGGTAATCGGACACGGGTCTTTCTGAATGCGAGTACCTCGCTCTACACAGTTAAATATGAAAGTCACCATAACCTTTCCGGAACGTGTGTATGGCTGTGGTTTCTTTCATAGTTCATGTATTTCAACGGCTGTCTAAGGATTTACTTTCGGGATGAAACTTTCGAACATCACATTTTGTCCCAGTTGACGATACGAAAAAGAAAAACAAACACTCTTCTTTAATGCTCCGTTGTAAGTGAATCAGCGATGAAGCTGTTCTTTGTTTATTTGGTTCGACTGCCAGAAAGTTGGATATCTTCCTCAGTGACATGGTGGTTTTTCCGGATAAGTCCATTCACCCATATACGGTATGACATAATGGGAATATCCCAGGCGAGCATCGTCTTGCAGTGACATAATATCCCTCTCGGAATCTCTCAGGCCATTTCAGGACATGGGAACGTGACTTGCAGTTTTCGCCGCAAACAGCTGATATGAGATCATTAATTTATTGTCCTGCAACAACCTCAGTACTAGAGACAGTGTTTTGCATGAACGAGTTCCTTGGAATCCGTTCCGAAATTGTAAACTTTTACTTGGAATCAGTTCCAATTGAAACACCAGGAACTAATCAGGAACAAAGTTCTTTAATTTTCTTAACGTGAACATTTTAACTTGTTCGTTTCAAAATTCCTCTGAACATTTTATTTGTTGTTGTTGTTGTCTGAAACATACCAATGGTGTCACGAACGATATTTTATGTGCTCGCTATCTAGTAAGCAGTGCTTGAAATAACTATATTTTGTACAGATGTTAACAGTCATACATATTCAGCAAAACGTATAAGTTCTGAGAGAAAAATGACAAATTTAATGGCATCTATCTTTAATTTCTTTTTAAACTGTCGTGATAGTACTGAAAAATGTAAAATAAAATATTTAGCGTAAATGGTAACGGCAGCGGTTATCAACAAAAACCAGACAAATGTTAGCAGTGGTATTTTATTGACAATCGATAGAGTTCGCAGTGCTATCTGTGTTCATTACAAATTATCTATATATAGGGACGGGAATTTTTGGTGAAAAGATTTTTACCCAACTTCGTTTCAGTGTTTTACGTGCACACCTGCAGTTCAACTTCATGACTATTGACAGAGTGTTTTTGTGCAGAGTTGTTATTCATTTGATTGTGCCAATCAGTACACGGATAACTTCCACACATCACGTCTGTGATTTGCGGGTTTAACCTCCACACGCTGGGTGTTACGGCATCCAATCACTGACCACATAGCGGAGATGCAGGTATGCACGTAAGGCACTGAAACAAAGTGCTGCAAAAATCTTTTCACGAGATTTCCTATTTCTATTTATATGTAATCCTAGGTTCTGTCTCTTTCGCGATTTTTACATTCGCAAATTTATTTGGATGAACACTTATTTAAGTTTGACTGGCTTCCTCTCACCAACGCATGTAAAATAAACAAATGCTTTTTCAGGAGCTTTCTACGCAGCAAAACACATTTCCTAACACATCTGCTCATGAGAATGGTGTTATTGATGACAGAGATGTAGATGACGAGGACCAACTATTTGGCTTGAAAGATAATCGGAAAGGTTCAGTACTGGTGAAAATATCATGCCAGAATAGAGATCTCGCTGATTAAATGTTTGAATCTTTTTGTTTTGTTATAAGCTAAAAAGATACATAGTGTTTACACATTCTAATTTACTCTCGTGGGTAAACATTTTTTGAATAATCAGAGATAGAGCACACTGAGTGGTAAAATAACTTCATTACATTTTACTCATTACTTTGTCATTAAAATTTGACAGAGGAAATGTTTTACCATAGACGCATTTTTAAAATATTTAAATAAAAATATACACACTATTAATTTTATTTGTACTATTTGTAAAATGAACAGGAAAGGAACTTAAGATTATTTTTAATGAACTTAAACTGGAATTAGTTCCTTTTTATAGATATGAACTTGAACAAGTTCATTTTTTTTATAACCTGTAAAATACTGCCTCGAAAATGCATTTTCATGTAAGATCCTAACGAAAGACTTTAATTATCAGAACTGCTAAGTTATCACTATGGTATCTTTCGCTGTTTTCTTAACACTTGTGAGGCGTTTTTTGTTTTGAGTAAAATAAATAAATTAATTGAGGCTATAGTAACTGAAAGTAATCGACGTACATGTCATGATTGGATTTTAATTTATACCCTCATCACCGATGAACAATGCATAATAAACACTTTTGTAGTAGAGTTAGTTCATATTTAAATTGTAATACTTTATTATGATTTGAAATGAGCTAAAAGTAATCTGTTTGCGCGAGCGCCTGTGTTGTCGAGCTCTGCTAGAAGCTTGCATAGGAACTTTCCTCATCATACAACCAACGCGTGTTCTTTTTCTCTCACCATATCTTCGCATAGGTCGGTTTCCTTGCGGGTGAACTGAATGGAGAGCTACAAATTTAATTTCTCACATGTACGCTATTAAAGACAAATACAACTGAAAACTACAAAAATTGTTGTATTCCAACAAAAATTTTTGGAGATAGTTATAAAAATTTTAAAAGTTCTAATGATAACTGTACAATTTACAAGTAATTGGTTATAAATATTACTAAACATTAATTTTATATTCATTTCCAAACAATTTTTTGTCAATTTTAAATTTTTTATGACATTAAAAATTGGCGACATTCTTTCCATATATTTTATAAAAGTGTATAGAACACTTTTACATTGTCATAGACTGTCGTGGTTGACTTTGTTTCGTATCGAACTTTCTATTAATAAACTTAAATTCCATTCCGTCTCATTGACAATAAAGTACAAATATATCTGCTGAACATTTGCTACATTCTAGTTCTAGACTAATACTTGACTGAAAAACTATCGACGAATATTTCGCAATTGTGCTGATAGGTTTATTATAAATATTATGCACTATGTAAATTCGATCCGCAAGAAACAACACACACAGCGGCATCGGAAAATTTAATTTTCTCCGGTTAGTTTAAATAACGAGCCACCTTTGATGTAATTTTGCGGTGCCTTTCCCACTAAATAACCATAACAGTTGAGGGAGTTGAAGTCACTCACAGGTTCTTGTTCTCGATATCTGACATGCAGCAGGCGTGGTTCTTCCGAGAAGCGTGAAGGATGGTATATACCGCGATTCGTTCGAACAAGTCGAAATCATCCTCTCCGAACGAATCACCTGTCGGTATCGTGTGGTTTGCATAGTTTCGTCAAAAAAAGAATAGCCGCAAGTCGCTGCAACGCATTTGAAGCGCAGGTAGGGAGGCATCAGACGCCATATTGAATTATTTTAGTTTTCATTCTTATGAAAATCTGAGAAGAAAAGTGTTAAATTTGTTACTATAATATCAATTCTATTCACCTTGCGCTACAATAAAAACATTGATGTTGAACTTTTAACGTATATTTAAGCCGTACTCAGTCGAGCAATTTTTTTATATTCTTAATTTACTTGACTGATTACGTCTTAAATATTGTACGATATATTTAAGTGTTGCATAGCAAATAGACCATGGAATATGATTAGAAACAACTAGTATACTTTTATAGCATTGTCATTTTAATGAATATTTTTCAGTGTTCTCAAAAATAAATTCAAGGAGTAATATTTTATTAATTTATAATATCTTATTCTGTTTATGGACATATTTCTTACTGGTGGTCTGAAAACTACAATTTCGAAATGCCGGAATTAACTGCGAAGTAATCATTTAGTAATTATTTCGGCTAATACGAAAGTTATGTTTCGTGAAACTGATGTTTAATAGTTATTGTAAAATAAAATATTTATTCTGAGCCATTGAAACAATTATTGTAATCATTAAATTTGTACCGTAAAAAAGTTTTGTTATCATGATAAATAAAATTAAGCCAATAACACTAATGCTCTCTTCTGCACTATCAAATAGACGTACGTTTTATTCTTTAACGAGAACCTCTTCAACTATTTTCAAAGTATTCTTCGAAGAAAGTAGTTCCTATCGTGCAGTGTCTAGAATAGACACTACACACTTTGATCAAACAGTTCGATAAATATAAGAGCAACAGTGGAAGCAAAATCTCAGTCGGTAATAAAATCAATTTATAGCTTGAGTCAGCGACAGTTGGCCGAAGAGACCGCCCACTGCTGACAATCGATTCACGTAAGCTGGCACCACCATCTCACGAGCGGTCCCTGTGTTCTATGCTAATTAATGAAAAATGCAGCTGTGCAGGTAACATATTCCCGTATCGCAGTCGTACGTAGAAGACGCTGTTGCCCAGCCGTCCTCCGGCACAGCGAGGCAGTTGCTTAGGAATAAAGGCAGGGAGATAGCATCGGTGTGACGTGGCGGCGGTCAAGCTGCGAGAGAGCTCTGTGTAATTTACATGCGGGTGTGGCGTCAGGGATAAGTGTCTATACACCCCGGGGGGAGATAGCCGCGGTCAGGGCAGCCCCGCGTCACTCGGCCCGGCCCCACAGCGTCCGTCGTGTGACGCTCCACAGGAGATTATAATTTGTTACAGTCATTGAAGGAACCGCGGGGTAAGGCGTGGTGGAGGAGTGGTGGTGGTCGTCCAAGTCCTCGAGCATCGCGTCGGTCCCGCGGGGAGATCCTGATGGAACACGGGATTAGAATTTGAGAAGCTGTGCGGCCACCTTCCCTGCCTGCCTCAGAGATACTGACAGGTGGGCGTGTAACTTCTCGACTTCACAGATCCCTTACCTGTTCTCCGACCCTCATAATGGGGGATGTGAGACCTCCCTTCTTCTCCTTGCCTCTTGGGACTGCATTTCTCACCAACAACTCGATACATTTCCAAAGGAAGGGATTTTTTTTTACCTGCCAACAAATCTTCGACAGGACCCACGCACATTTTGTCTTGTTAAAAGAAAAAAACAACCTTGCAGACACTATCCGTACCTTATCTTTCAATTTTCTTCTATTAATTTCCGAGCGCCTATTCAGTGCCGCTTTCGAGGGATACTTATTACAAAAAAAAAAGTTCTTTTTTGTTATGAATTGTTACAATAATTTAATGTTCTACTTCATGTCATATCAACTTTAACACTGCATCATCAGTACAATATTAAAACAGCTTAACTAATTCAGAAACAAGTGTTGTAATTTGGGAGTTACACGCTGCTAATCAATTATATATGTTTGCTAAACATTTCAGTAGATTGTTCACTAATATTTTATAAAATACAATCCGACATTAAGGTGGCCGTCTGTCCAGGCTGCCGAGCGGTGTATAGAGCTTCGGCCGTTAGTAGATTGTTCGGAAACTACACATCGCACATAGGTTATGTATGCTTAGGAATATCATTTAAATAACCTTACATGTGTGTATAGCCATTTCAGTACCACCGCTGCTTATTAAAGCATATTTTCTAGCAGCCGAAAACGGCGAAAATTGGAGTTTTCGCGGTCTTTTTAGGTGTGTAAATCTTGGCGCAGAATGTTTTAAAAGGTACAGGCGTTTACAATACACCTTTGTCTTTAATAATACGTCATAAAATAATATAGTGATCTCTGAAAATCTCATACAGTCGCGCTGTCGGCGAGAAGACTGCACACAAGCTTAGCGACTTGCGTCTAGAGGCTAGGGTAAGGCGTGTTGCTTGTGCTGTCTCGTCTTTACCGCGTCTGCTCTTATAGACTTCGAACACGCAAAATACGTTTACCCAGGCGGCCACATTAACATAGACTTGTATCTTAATATATAGTATACACTGACCTGTGATAATTGTATCTTATAGTATTTGATTAAAAAAAATCAATATATACATTCGTATGAATATACAATAGGTCTTTGTTGAAAACCAAATTTTTGTATTTTATTTTGAAATATATCTATTTTAGTCCATCAGTGTAATTCACTTCAAACAGTTTTTTTTTCTTTCAGACATTTGCGTAGCTCATAAATGTCCTCTTGACTCTTAAAGTTACTAGCTCGGCAGATTTTTTTCGTTGGTAACTGTGCAGATGTATGCAGATAGACAAAATTAATGTTCTTATTTTGTTTGATCACAACATGAACCCGTCAAAAATTATTTAAAAACGATCGCCTCCAAACAGGCCCAATATATTTTCCACACTTCCCCCAGCTTATTTATGTATACAACAACACACTGTTTCAGCAAACATTCATAAATAATAAATAGAAAATTTATCATACTGTCTTTAAACTCCAGAAAAAAAATCCTTGTATTTATAAAACTTGTGTAAAGAAGATAAACAACACAGAGAGACTACAAATGTCTGTAATGCACTCAGCAAAAAATACTTAAGCAGAAAATTATTTCAACGCAAGTGAAACAGGTATTCATTATTCAAATACAAACATTTGGAAATACATCTTTTATTCCAACGATTATTCAACATCACTGGAATAAAACAGTTTGAAACCTACTTTGTCACGTTGCAAATTATGAAACTTAATTACTTAAATGTGCCAGGTTTTGTCAAGCTCCAAATTTATTCTCTGTATAATTCTCGATAAGAGAAAGTTGCTAACCCTGTTAACAGTTGACTTGAAACAAAGACTGAAAATAAATACCGGAATAATAGAAGTTGTTATTTGAGCTTTTTTACATTGCGGAAACGTTTCACTGAAATGAGAGATAGTTTATCTAATCTAGAAAAATGCGACCGTAATGTAAAATAAATATTTAAAATGCCGGGCCTTATATGAAACAAATCCGCAGATTATTGTAAAAAAAACTCGATGATTTCTTCGTATGAAAATCGCCAAAATTTAAAACGTTCGTTTATTTCAAGAATTTGAAAATTTTAGTGTCGCTACTGCTCAACGTTTAAAAACTAATTTTTTTCCATCAAACAGCACATACTGTGAAGCAACGCTGAAATTACATTATGGGTAATAACAGTTGATACTTAATCCTCCTGGCTGAAATTAATAAAGTACCTCACTTATAGGTCTAAATACAATGATCCCGAACAACACATTTTGTAGTTGATAGTAAACTAGTAGTCGACACATTCGTTATACACTGAAACCATTTGTTTTAATAATTATTTTTTACAATTAAGGGCAATTTAATATTTTGAACAATAGGGATGAAAATAGTTTTTAATTAAATAATTGTACGTACAATACATAATAGCTTGTATTTCTAGCCTGGTGTTTAATAAAATTTAATTAAAATATTTTTCAGTACATTCTGAAGTTTTATATTGTTCCAGTAGTTAAACTGTGAATATCATATTTTATTACAAAACACTACGACATCGTGTATATTATTTATGACGCAGATTATATTTAATTTTTATTGTTTTTGATTTAATTATGGATTAAGAATTAACAAGATAAACTAATGGCGTGTTTTAAGGGAGCCAAAACTCACTTCCGTTACTCACAGCTTTTTAAACGAAGAGAGTTGGTAAAGATCAGATGCGAGGAAATGCCTTATAGATCAGAGCACGAGAAGATCTTAATGTACTGTATGTGGCTTAATTTTCGTTTTAAGCGCTCCGCCTACTTGCCCGGTACAAGGTCAGAAGTGACGGACATATAAGGTCGACCTTGAAGCACGAATCAAATACCGCATCACCACAACGAGACAAGCGCTGAAATTGCGTGCAAGGTTCCCGCCGAACTGTTTTTGCTATGGGACTTTCAGCGACAACACTATATTTCTATCGTACGCTACGAAATGTAAAGGTTTACTATGCAATCCTATTTTATTAAGAGGCTCCTGAAAATAAATACTCTTACATAAAAATAGCCGTCCAATTCAGCAATTTTTACACTCATAAAATAGTATGCTTTGCTTTCGAGTATAAATTAATAACGGTTTTTAGCAAAATAAGGGCTTGAAACCACAAAATCTAAAAATGGAAAACTATTGTTCTTATAATTTGTAATATGATAATATATAGATCTATATAATAACCGAGTATTAAAAATACTCGCGTTTTCATTTGAAAATAATTTTAACATCCGTAAACCTCTCGCGCAGACATTTTCGGATAGAAAATATATTTTCAAATCAAAACGCGAATGTTTTTGGAAATCGGTTATTATAGAGGTTATTATAGATATTATCATATTTCAAATTATAAAAACAATAGTTTTCCATTTTCAGATTTTGTGGTTTCAAGCCCTAATTTTTATAAATCAATTTTTTAATTTTTTACTCGAAAGTAAAGTATTCTACCGAGTGCTGTATAAATAAACGTCCGCTGATAACATATCTACTAGGTAAAAATATCTCATCGAATTTTGATGAGTAGTTAAGATTTTATTGACGATTTAATGTTTTTCGCAGCCTAACCTCTCGTCGACACGTGAAATGATTTCTGAATAATATCAGGAATGTGAAAATACTGCACGCCTGTTTATAAGACTAGTAGGCGGTGCCCTGAAACAGGTTCGTCACGTTATGATTCATAATTAATCAGATTATATCCAGGCTTCCCCGTTTATGGTAATGATGCTATAAGGAGGACGGACTGTGTATTAAATGTACCTTACTAGCGTCGTTGATGGAATAATGAATCCTCAAAAATCTGCACTTACATTTTACTCTATTACATTGTTGTTATATTAATTTGTTATCAAATTGAATTGTATATAAAAGATACGGTGAAAATACGTAACAAAATTTTGTTATATCGTGGCTACATTTGTAGGCCTCTTTCTGGAGCTAATTTTGGTATCGAAATTATTTTACATGTGAAGTCAGTACAGAAGTCATCTAATGCCAGGACTTATTGCAAACGTGCATAACAAAAATAATATATTTACTGATATGATGATCTACGTTAGTAAATACATTCCTACACAATTTATTGAGAAGAATTATAATTTTACGTTTACAAAAACTAGTCCGCATGATTCGTCATCTTAAAACTGAGGGGCAAACGTTCTGGGTTTTATACTTGCGACTTCGTTCTGTGTATCATTCCACCACTTGTGTACAAACCGTCACATAACAGCATATAGGAAGTTCCTCTTGTCGAACAAGTGACAGTGTGAAAATTATAGGAACGTGATTTCAATTATCTTGATCCTACTTGCTTTCGTGTGTATGTAATATATGTTAATGGTCTCTATATTAAACGTTATGCTACAGTATATTAAAATGTGTGCGATTATGAGGAGGATTTTTTTTCCGAAAGCCGAGCTCAAAACAGTTAACAACGAATCTGTCGAACACGTAGCACTGAAGCGGCACCAGCATCTTATACTGGAAGAGGTCTTCGTTGGGTTTGGCGATGATGATGTATACGAGGCAAGCGCTTTGTTGGCGATAATAGCGTCCATTGTGAGCGCGTCATCGGTCCGATGACGCAACAACGCCCCTAACAAAGATGTCCGATCACAAAACACGGCAGGGGGCGCCTATAGAACACACAGACTCACTGCGCTATCTGGAACGAATCGAAATTGTTTCACCACGGCTCTGCATTCTGCAGGAGAGCGAAGAGAGGAAGGTTTCCATCTACACTGTCAAACGTTCAGCATTTCCGTTTAAATATAGGCTATATATTTTTCTTTGCTAGGCATTACCAGGTTCCATATAACTATTATGAAATAGTATTTTAATGAAACTCTTCATTCCTTGTACACAAAAGTTATTGTTTTCTGCACTGTTGTTTGGCATTGATATGCATGTCAAAATATTGCTATTATAGAAAAGGGGCTGTTTGTTGCCGTTTGATACATGTATCAAAATGACACACACAATTACATACAGGAATACACATATAAACTCCTTAATTTTAGATAGTATTCGAGCAAGTATCCTCATTACTCGAAGAAACTGTTATGAATACCAAGAACCTCACCTGTAGGACGGTCTAACGACGACGACAATGCAATCAGGTCAGTAGTGGCACAAGACAAGAGCATCAGTGTTTCTCTTCACCTGCAATGAAGTGTGATAATGTATCGGGGAGGGGGGTTGTTGTCTGTCTTCTACAAGCCTTCCAGCCGTCACCAGCTCGCCGGGATGGTCCTTGGTAGAGACCCATGACGTGCCGCCGTCCGTCGATAGCCAAACATATTCATCATCAGCTTCCGGCATCATGCTAACGGCGAGGTCTACGGTGTCCAAATGGTCACCCATCATAGAGTAGAACATAAACTGAATTAACTAAACAGTCGCTTCCATCCTATCTAGTGTAGTACGACCGTCTAGTAATCTGTAATGTAAACTACTTAGAGCTAAGCCACCGTATTTAGATAATATATTCTACTTAATCGTAACCCTCACCCGAAGCATTATCCACTAACTAGTTTCAGTACAAGTGCCTATCTCTTACTACAACCACCCCACCACTTTAATAATCGTGTAAAACGTGTTAAAATTATTGTTTTATAACATAGCGCTAGCAACATTTGAAACGGAGGTTGCCAGAGCTCAGCGGGATTTTATGATTTCTCGAAAAAATTCACAATAACGTAAGTTGCATATCCAGTAATTGACTCTATTTACAATGAAAGTATTTAATGTATCATAAATATACACGGAGGAACTAGCTTCCTGATTGTAGCGACAATCGTGCCCAGACTCTGATTTGTGTCATAATCTACATCGTGGGCGAGGTTCGAGCCATCTCCGTCCTGGATGTTCGACATCTGCGGGTGATGGCTGCCACCTAGACCATCGACGAGTTCACTGAAGATTTGTGGAGGCCTTATGAATCCGAAGTCATGCTCACATCTGCCAGATACGTAGCTGGAGGGAGTGAGGTATTAGTCGCATGATAGTATTTTATTTTTAGGGTGAATTTCCCAAAATGGTAAAATGAAAGAAAAAACAATGTGACATTTTCATAGCTTCAAAATTACTGATAAATATTGCCATGAACTTTTCGCGAAAATAATTTTGCCCCAGTTTGTTTCCGTACCTGACGTGCACATCTGCAGCTCTGCTTCGTAGTCAATGATTGGAGGTTTTAACTCTCACAAGTCTTTAGATTCTATCCACAAATCATAAATGTGTGGTCTTGCAATAACCTTATTCTGATTGGCGCCGACTAATGAGGGATGTCACTTCACAAAGACACACTGACAATAACCATGAAGCAGAGCTGTAGTTGTGTACGTAAGGCACTGGAACAAACTGGGGCTAAATTACTAGTATTTTCGCGGAAAGTTCATGTCCCTAAAGTGATAAATGATTTCAACATCAATACATCAGGAATTTAACTGCAAACTAAAGTAAGTAACCGAATGTCACTCTTAGTTCAGTATCACGTAAGTTGTACAATAATCCATTCAAATATTTATTACGCAATAAATTCGGTTTTACAGCACCGTCTTGTCGAATTTTTTCCTTATTCGATGAACATGAAGATGCACAACTACAGTTGCGTAGGCGCTTTTTTGAGCGTAAACACTATATAAGGCCATGCTTTCTAATATCTACTTTTTTTTAGCAATATTAATTTTTACGCCTAAACGAGAGCAGAAATAAAAAATCTGTACGGCAGTTTTGTTTAAAGTCGTCTTATCCGTGTTGGCTGATTTTTTTCAAGGCAGTAAATACTTATTATGTAATAAACGAAATTCTGGTAAATGGACTTTTTAGTCGAAACCGTATAATTTCTTGCTTTGAAAAAAAAATATCACGTCAAAACCCATTTTCAACAAAACTGCCAGACAGTTTTAAGATATATTTGCTTTCGTTAGGGCTTAAAAATATTATTATCGCAAAACTGTAGACTCTAAAGAGATGGTGTTAAATCATTCCGTTGTCCATAGCTGGGCGGTTATGCTTCGGAAAATGCTAAACTTGTCGAAGGCGAAAGCGTCAAGATTGTAGCGATGTACGAACAGCTGTACATATTTCGAACGTCGGAGGTGGGCACGAACAACTAGATATGCGGCCTACTCTATGTACATGTGTCACTGTCGTGTACACGATCCCCAAAGAAATATAACATCCATGAAACAGCAATGCGCTGTAAACCTCTGTTTAATTGAAGTTATAATTTTGCTACGTTAGGACATAAGGGTTATATTTACACCGTCAGTAAAAATGTAATTTACCCCAAGAATAAATCTTGGTTAATTTTGAAAGGAAATGTAAATATTTTATTCCCCATGAAGTTTTTAGAAAGTATTTCCAGTAGAACTCCAGTATTGCGGGATACATGTTGCAGTTATTGTATAAACTGTTCACTGAGCAATGTGCAGTGCTTTGAGAACACAGGAAGGCAAGCAGAGTACCGAGGCAGTTTGAGGGCCTGCCGAGGTTGTCTCTGTTCTTTCCTCGCCCCTCTACTGCGGCCCCTGCCGGCGCCAACAAAAGGTGTCCTGGGCTTGTCCGCCGCCGGCGGTATGTGCGAATGCCGTTCCAACGCCGACGCGGCATTTCGCTCATTAACGAACCGGGGTGTTCCGAGTGCCGCAGCCCGGAGAGGGCCGTGGACAAGGGAGGAGCCAGGGGTTGAAGCGGGCCGGGAGATCTGCGGTCGGCACTCCGAAATTCCTGACCTTTTGTGTCAGCAGCTCCGTGACGGGGCAGGGGCGACCAAAAGCGCGTCCCACGGAGAGATGTAACACAGCTAGCGACACGTGCGTCATGGAAGTGAACTGTAGGTGCATGCGTATGCTGGTATGTGCACTGGGGCAACGTCACATGTTTGCGGCCAAGAGGGCGCGTGTCCGTAATCGTTCTTTCCCCAACTCATCTGTATGACTCAGTACTGGAACAACCAGTCGGGTGCCACAAGGCTCGTATAATAGCGGCGATCCCATAATACTTGTTATACACAGACGTGTGATCTTAACATTCAAATTGCATTTTTTTTTTAATTGTGTGCAGTTCTATTAGTCGCGCTAAGAAAAGACAATGGTAATGATAATACAGTATCTGGTTCGGCTATCATCAGACGTCTTCCAACGTTGAACAGTAAGTAATAAGGAAGGCTGAGGAGGTCGGCGCACAGTGAAATACTAAATGGGTGAGTGAAAAATAAAATAGAATTATCGAATGTATACTAATTGTTCGCTTTTACTCATTAACAGCAAATTTCTTTTTTTGAAGGAGACACTGCTGTAATGCATACGGACGCAAAACAAATCGTGCAAGTCACTGCTGGTGAGTTGTGATGGAAGAGAGAGAGAGAGAGAGCGGAAAACACAATTTCGTTCTCAGACGAAGGAAAGCCAAGATACGTCCATTGAGACTTTCTTTACAGGCAGTGACCGGCGATTAATGTTAACAGTTTTCAAATTTCGGAGTGCATTAGAAGTAGTTGGCCAGGGATACGAGCGCAGTTTCGCCTCTGTATGCTTAGTTGTTCTGTAGCTGTAACTCAGACGCCCACAGCCTGACCGGGACACTCGGGCGCTCTTCTGCCTTTGTCTTCCTACGCCCGTTGTTCGATCCTACATCCCGCTGGCCCTTGCCACAGACATTTCGGCTCGCCTCAAGAACACCGTTCCCTCCCTCCTCCCTCTCATAGTCTTCGCTCAGCACAAGCAGAGTCCGCCCCTTCCTTCAATCGTCCCGGGACACTTACAGGTAGACCGAAACTTTTGTCCGGGCCTTCTCTCTCCCACTGTCTTAGAACTTTTCCTCTAGAATCTCTTCTTCATCAAAAAGTTTTCACTCTCGTGTCCCCTCTCTGTCCCTCACATCCCCCTTCCATCCCATGCCTCGAGACCCGAACTCCACTGTGCGATTTATCTTCTCCTCCCTCCTTACCTTCCCTTCAGCCCACCCTCTCTCCCTACCTTGCCCCTAGAACAACCCATCTCTTCCGCACCCTCCCTCCCTGTACCTCACCGAAAACCCCGTGAAAACTTGAGCCAGAATTGACGCCCTCCCCGCCCTTCGTCTCTTTCCCCTCTTCTTCGAAAACCGCATTTCTCCGGGTTGCAAATTCTTTTGTGCCACTTTGGGCGGCGTCGCTGGATCTCGGAAACAATGCAATCTACCAGGGCGGACGAGTGAGGGGGGAGGAAAGAGGATACGATGGAGTGCGAGCGAGCTCGAGGAAAAGGAAAAGAATCACCCGTTACACTCTTCAGTCTGCTTGTCCCTGTCCCTAACCCCTCCTCGTCGAGGGGCTTCCTTTGCAAACCGGCCCTCTTTCAGCTCTTATCGCCTGTGTTTCTTCTTCGCTTTATCTCTTCCATCTTCCTCCGACGCTTTTAATGCTCTTGGATGTGCAAAAGTCAGTGGGGGGTGACCTTTTTACACTTACCTTTCGCGAAGCGTCTCAAACATCTCCTCTTTAAAGAAACACCAGCGATCTTTGATGAAGGTGAGATATGTTTTAAAGCCGCGAAGCTTGAAATTTAAACATAAACGTTTGCTGAACTTGAAAAACGATCGATCACATTCTATAATTTGAACATTTTGTTAAACAACGCATTGTGTTATTTTCCTAAGAAACACAGTTGTTTTTCAATAAACACGGTCTCTATAAAGTTAAATTTTATAAATCGAACTAAAGTAAAAGATAAGACTAGTTACTATATAACCAATGTGTTTATAACCAATGTTTGTTTAATATTTCGAGCAAAATAGGACTGACTATTAGAATATTGGAATGAGAATAACCACACTTAAAAAACAATTAATTTGTCCGCAGAATTAAGAATTATCTTGGGCACTATAAGAAACGCATTTTAATTATGTACGTATTTCCACACAAATTTTTCTCATTTACACTGCGTATTTTGAAGGGTGTTGACCGTACTTTCCCAAAAATTTCACTTTCAACTCGTTTTACACAATTAAAGCAGTAATATAATTAAATGTTCATGTTGAAAGTTACAGTAACTCATACAATATTAAATTTCAATGAATTAGCACTACCAATATGATACGTTATACTAAGATCAATTTTGTTTCGCGTACAGTAATACTGACGATGTTTATAAGTAGCTGTGTGCAAAATTTATGTCTCTGAGGAATATTCCTTTTCGAATTCCAAGGCTGTAATATACCTGTCGTCGTTAAACTGTATTGCAAAGTAAGAGATATTATATTTGCAACTGAGAAACGTTATACAGCGTCCGGGAATATGCCCAATTTAAATTTTATTTACGGAGTCTTAGGAACAGCTTGTAATACTTTCTGCAAAGCAGATATTAATACAATTCTGCCTCAACCAAGATGCACGGGAAAAAATCCGTGGCAGATGCCAATCCTGTATCTAACGTTACACAATATATCCTTGGAGCAAAGAAAAAAGGAGGAAAAAATAAAAAACCATACTTATTTACCATGCAAGGCCATGCACGCTGCAGATGAAATATATTTTTGCATGAATACTTTTAAAAACTGTGCCCCTTCAAACCGAAGAAGTAGGAGTATATTATTGCTATACGCGTCTCGAAGAAACTTAATAGTAAGACTATACGAAGTTATATGTATTTGAATAATATTCGCTTCTGGTTTCCGCAGTACTATTTTTGTGGTAATTATTGTAGGTTCCTACGTGTTCAGTTCTACTAAATGAAATTAGCTGTTTAATTGTAAAATTGAATTGGCTTGCAAATTATATTTCTATTACGTCAATAAACAGCTGGCTGTTGAACAGTTGGATGTCGCCTGTAGGATTATACTGTAATAGCTACCTATGAGTAGCTGTTTGACAACTAATCTTCTGTCAGCTGCCGTGTAAAATATCCGCATTACATTTTGGCTGCCTGTTATACTGGTCAGTTGCCTCTTGATGCAAGTTTTTTTATCATTATTGTTCGTCTGTCTTTCGGTAAGTTATAACGTTGCTCACATGTCATGTACAGTACGCGCCACTTTAGTTGGCGGTTGGCAGCTTTTGGAAAGGTGGACGACATTCCATGAATCCGAGTATTAATCAAGGCACAGCATACTCCGAAATGAAAACACCGACTCCAAGTACATACGGCATTCAAATAGAAAATTGTAGTAGTAATGAATGTCTATCCTCTCTTCGAAATTCTCCATGCACTCGCCAGCTGCCAACTTAGATGACGCGGACATGTATATTTTCAATCTAATACCCTGCCCTACTATAGCAATTCTGTTTGAATTACTGCGTTATATATTATCAAGAACGCTAAGTTTACCTGACAAATTGTGTAAACCTGTGTAAATTTTACAAATATTGAAGAGAAAATTATCGTGTACCATTCGCAGAGTTTTCTGCATACCTCGTAAACAAAAGTTTAATGGAAAGTTCTACATACGTTTAAGAATCACCTTTAGTATTCCTCAGCTGTGGTAGTGGTTCGCGTAGGCTACTAGGCCACTGTTTGATAGGTATAGTTGTTCGATTATCTCTCACGTTGAATACGTCAATATCCTACATACGTTACGTGAAATTTGAAGTTGTCTCTTTGTATTAGCGCAGCCCTTAGAGGCTTTAAAGAATGTTTTTCATTCAGAACAACTAATTATTAAGTAATGCTCCTGAAAATAGGCTACACACTTTAAGTCTCGAATAGGAAGTCCTGACTAAACGTAAGCTCTTTATCAAAGTACCGTCAATATTTCTGAAGTGTATCGTAACATTGATGAACACATCACAGGCTTTATGAAGCATATGCATCAAGAACTGAAAGTAAGAAAATATGAAAGGAGGAGGAAATACAACCTTTCTTCGAAACTGAAGTATCATTAGATTCATTTCAACATGCGCGCTATATCTTCTACCAGAAGTTCACGCCAGTAAGTGTAGGTGCAAAAATAATTACATACCTTTATACTTGTTCATGTAGATACTTAATAAGTAGAGATGATGATTATCGAGGGTAAACTTGACTATATGCTGGGTTTCAACGTAAGTTTAGCTTAACAAAATATTACTGGCTTTCGCTTGTTCTGGGAGCTGTTGCCCTATTTGACTGAAGCTATAAGAATCCTTCTATTGTAATAGTTGAGGCCTGCTATTGGTCTGCAGAGAGCTAAGTTGTGTCAGACGTATATCACCCAGTAATATACATTGCAAGAAACTGCAGTGTTTTCAAGGGTATGTTGGCACAAAACATTTTTCGCAATAGAGATGATGGTTTATAGCGAAACATTTTTGTGCCAATATACCCATGAAAACACTGTAGTTTCTTGTGACGTGTATGATTGAGTGTATACGTATGATACAATGTAAATGTATGCAGACCAATAATAGGCATCAAATTTTACAATAGCGGGATTCTTATTGGCTCAGTCAAATAGGGCAACAGCTCCACGTACAAGCGAAAGCCAGTTATCTTTACATAAGATGAACGTACGTTGAAACCCAGCATAACAGTCAAGTTTTCTCGAGATAAACCATCATCTCTGTTAATAAGGTTTGGGTTAGTTAAATGTTCCGTGCCCGCCAGTCTTAAAATTAAACCTACGTATTTAATTTACGTTTCTTCTGACAGTTTTATGACCAGGATATAATGGGTTGTCGTTTTTAATGTACTATAATAAATTAACCTACACTTATTTTTGTAAACTTTATGTGTATTGTCATTTCACCTAACACGTATTTTGCCTAGCTGGAGTTCAGCTTAAAATAATTGAAGTTGAGTATAAAATGTATTTTCTAACTTGCGTTCAGCATTATAAATTAACCACAAAATTGTCCTGCTGTTTGGTTTCCTGCAGTAACGTTCAACATCATGCGCTTGTATATGCCGGGCGTCGGAAACTAACACCAGCTGTTACAGTTCTTTCAGTTCATGATTTCATACAACATTTAAACATTGGTGCTTATTTTGGGAGAATAGAAAGGAAGTGCAGTCATCAAAGAATTGAAACAGGGCTAAAGAAACTAATTATCTGCCTGGAATATGACAGAATTCAAGCTAATATTGTTAGATAACTAGGGACCTGAATATTTAGCGAATTCAACGTCATGCGTGTTAAAATCAATTGTCATGTTACACACAAGCTCCTACCCTTTGTCTATTAGCTGTTACTCACTGGAACAACAGACAATGAACGAATGGCCAGACTCGAGCATGTATAGGTCAGTGGGTTCTAACATGAAGGTCATTGAACTCGCGAATTAGTCCTTTTCCTAGAGATAGAGACACGATTATTCCGCGTATTCATCTGATAGTAGTCTAGACTTCTCACTCAGTCCTATACACGAACAGGGCATTGTCGATTGTTCATTGGCTTCTAACCACGCATGCGGGTACCACGTGATTTCTCCACGAGTTATTTCCTTATTTATTACTGGTTTGCAGTCGTCAAATGTGGATCAAAACAACTGTTGTCCGATCACAGTGATGACAGAGAAGTATACGTTGTTGACGTTTAACCTGACCTAGAATCAATACGCGAAATAATCGGGCCTCTACCTATAGATATCGAATGGCATTTCTCATTGATTTACAAGATGAGAAAACATGAGCTCATTCCATTGAATCATATACGCGCACATAAACATGTTTGATAAACTCGCAGTTACACATTATACGTAACGAACCAAAATAATCAATAGATTGTACGACACGTTAGGAATTATCTGAAGATCGTGGACACAACTGCAAATGTGAACAACCCGAAATACGGCCTAGCAAACACGTGTTCACGTACGTGGACGCTCAATAAAATATAGACTTAATTGAGTAAAACTTAATTTGTTTGGCGCAGTAAAATAATTTGTTTGTATACGATGAAGTAAATATTTTGGTTGCTGAAGTAAAATTATTTTGCTATTTTTATTTTATTGACCAAGCATAACATTTGGTCAGTACAACAAGACATTTATTTGGATGTGCAAAAATTTTTGTGCCTACACATTAAAAATGTTTTGTACTTTTACAAAACAAATCTTTGGAAACTAGTATCTAAGAACTCTTTTTGTATGTTTTCTAAAATATTGTAGGCTTTACAGGAAGTGTTTGTAAATATATAAATGTCACTGTACATTTACAAACAATTTTGTTTATTCACAAATAATGACTGTACATTTACAAAAAAAAATCTTGTACATTTTTAAACAATCGTTTGAAATGTCCCAAAATTTTTTAGGCAACCAGTTTCCAAGAAATTTTTTTGTAAAAGTACAAAGTATTTTGCAAAATGTCAAAGGTTATTTCGTTCCACATCTAACACCATACTTGTACAATATAGCCTACTAGTTTACATAGGTAGGCTACTTTTAGAATTTAGATCACTTAAATGATCTGCGACATTCTTGTTGTTGTGGCTAGACTGATAAATGTTCTAATATTAGTTTACAAACTTTTTCTTGTAAAAGTATGGATTTGTTTTGCTGTGTAGTCATATAAAAATACGAGGTAGTAACGAGAATCGAACCCAGAACCTCTCGCACTGAAAATCGCATATCATTATCCGCTGCCAAGACTGAACATTGTTGGATGTTATATTCTAGAATATATATGGCCCATAATATGTACGACGTTAAAGCAGATATATCAGCAAATGTACGTGTTTATGTATAGTTTACTGTGTAAATAGTGTTGGAATGGTTTGTATCTGAATGAAGCATCATTATATATATTTGTAAATATACATGTAATGATAATTGTCATATAATTAGCAAAATAACTGTGTGTGTGACTACATATCACGGCGTGAACAAACATAAAAATTAGTTTGGCGCAATGTCATATACATCCGTGCACTTCCACATCAAATTCCATTAGCGTCAATAAAATATTTTGATGTCAGTTGCGCGTATTTTGCCAAATAAACTACAAATATGTTGATTCTGGTATTATTTTTTCTGAGAACAAAATTTTTTGCTATGCCAAGTGCGGTGTTACCGGTAACATAAATAATGTGACTAGAAATTAAAAGCACTGACACATCATTTATATTTTCAGAAATACGCATATAAAATTGCGATATTGCTAATGTATTAACGCAAGTAACGTTTTGCCGCATGTAAGAATACTGTAATAAAATTCTTTGTGGAATATGCGTGTATTGAATCAAATGGCTTTTCTTGCATAATAAAGTTGCTGATGTAGCAAAATTCACTATATTCATTAAAGTGTTTTACATTCCCACACAATGCTACATATGTGATATAAGATATAGGCAGAGATGATGGTTAGATGTGACGATTTATCGCAGGAAAGCTTGACAGTTTGCTGCGTTTCAAAATACGTTGAGCTTACCTAAAGATTACTGGCTTTCGCTTGTTAGTGGAGCTGTTACCATATTTGACTGAACCAATTAGAATCCCACTATTGTATTATCTAATGCCTGCTATTGGTCCGCAGACAGCTACGTTGTGTCAGACAAACATCACCCAATCATACATGTTGCAGAAATTACAGTGTTTTCAAGTGTATGTTGGCACGAAACATTTTCGCGCTGTACCATCTTCTCAAATGATGGTAGATCGCAAAAATTTTTTTGCGCCAACACACGCTAGAAAATACTATCGTTTCTCGCAACATGTACACGACGTAGCTGTATGCGGACCAATAACAAGCATCAAATATTGTAATAGCGGGATTATTATTGGCTCAGTCAAATAGGGTAACAGCACCGCGTATATGCGAAAACCAGTAATCTTATGTTAAGCTTAACGTACGTCGAAGCCAAGCAAACAGTCAAGTTTTCCCGCGATATACCATCATCTTTAGATATATGTGCTTCGGGATAAAGTAAGCACGTTTTATACACTAGTTACTTTTTTAATTTGATGTGATTTATAGTTTCCTACGATGTTTTAATATGAACAATTCACTCTATGCAACAATCAGAGTGTATACAATGTACTGTACTCTAAAGTTAATATGTAAGGTCACGACAATTAATAGTTTGTAATTATTATTCCGGACAAGGCGTTCGTCCAAAGTGCTAACTTTATTGCGAACCACCTATACAGTACTGTATCGTGACCGATATGTCGCTATATCGCACAGTTCCATCGGCCTGTCGAAAATGTTGGCCAGTTGAAAATTTTGGGGCCGGGCCCGGGGCGCTAGCACGCCATCAATAACCGGCTGATCTCTTCGACCGCGATTAATCACGTCCTACGCGCAAACGTTCGTGCCGGCAGCCGCGACGCCCACCGCAGTTTAAATATCGGCGCGTCGACGCTTGAAGTGTGACCCGAGGCGGCGCGGCGCTTCCTGCTGAGCTGCCATCAGCTACCTGCAAGCGCCTGCAACAACGTCTTGGAACCTGCAACATAACACTCAAGTGATTTAGTCAGAGAAGCATCATGGGTTTGATAAGGGGGTCAGCAGAGGGCTCTACCCGAGAGAGTTAGTTGCCCGTCTTCCAGCCGGCCCGAAGAACGGGTGGAGTGAGATGAAGGTGGAGCAGCAATGGAATGCAATGGCCGGAGATCTCAGAGAAAACTCACCGTCAAACAGTATCGTCCGACCACGAAAGTCGGAACAACCCCACCGGGAACAGAATTTGACTTGTCATGTTGGGAGAAATCCGAAGTCGCAGAATCTCTGACAAAGACATCACTTCTTTTCTTAAGCATTTCTGGGCTTGCAAGACGATGACAGCCAGAAGACAATCTTCAAAACCTTTCATGCAGATTCCCTCTGCTGTGAATTCCAACGTCTTCAACCGCACAGGTCGTAACTGCCAGGAATGCGGAAGGTGACCTGCGTTCTGATCGCAGTGATTAGTTTTCATCGACGTAACTGCAATTAACGTCTGTAAATTGATAAGGCAGTATACTCATACGAGAAGCTATGATTAAAAAGTTTCGATAAAATCGTCTGTTAAACGGAACGCAACATCACGACTCCCGTTTCGTACGGCCGCTACACCTGTGCTTCTAGAATGATTCATAGGACAACAAAGACAAAACTGTATAGGCGGAGCCGTGATTGTGCCGCTGATTGGCTAAAAACCAACGTACCACTTCGGCAAATCATTCTGTCAAACACGTCTGGGTTAAGAGAGCGGGTAGCAAAAAAGTAACGAAACACGACCGGTTGAAATTATAGTTGCAGCAGTTGCCGATGTGGTAAGTTATCTTTCTGCGCAACAAGCATTGTTATCTATAACGGGATAACATCTTCTGGTTGTCGTCTCAGCACGTGTACTAAATAATTATGGCGCGGAAATATTTACTTTATGCACTTCAATAGATATTTACTTGACATACAAAATAGTTTGTTTCCTGAGCAGTGTACATAACGTAACCAAACAGATTTTACTGAGATAAGAGTAGATTAAAAACTTACACCTAACAGTAAAATATTTGGCTAGTGCAGATGTAATAATTTGTAAATACGTGAACGTGTACTGACTGTAATTGTTCTTATGGCATTGCTCACTTTTTTTTAATTTTCTGGTATAAACACTATTTCATTCAAAACTGTTTACTTGAGATCTGTTTTACCACAAGAACATTACAGTGACTGCTACGACATCACGAAAAAAACTAAAGATTCAAAAGAAAACGAAGTTTATTCTGTGTTTAGGCTTTGATATGGAAGAATAATCACGTTTCTGTAAAATTTGCCAATTATCAACTTCCCACTTTATAAAAAAAAATACTTATTTCATTTTCAAAACAGCCAAGACTTAGACTGTGAGATGTTGCTTCGTATCTTATCTTGTATATTAGAGATAATACATAGTGAAACAACTTTGCTGTCCTGGACGCATCCATGTTCAATTGGCATGGAGAGCTTAGGTAATTAAGTAAATTAATTAAATTTAAATGTTTTATTTATTACTATCCCCATAAAACATTCTACATTAAGCATACAACCCTTGCGATTCACACCTTTTAGATCAATATTTACATATATTATTTACCGGTAATCTCCCTAAAAGTCTAAATTAATATTCTAATAGAGGTACAATTATACATGTCTCTCGCAAATCAGTCCTCCGATCTCATAAATATCTTTCCAGAAATGTCTCGTAATGTGTGCATGTGGTGGGGATTGTGGTGCGCCCAGATATAGCTGCTCCTTTTGCTACAGTACTCAGTTTAACCATTCAATGCTGCAATATGCATGTCTCAGAAAGCCGTTGTATTGCCTACCACTGTGGGATTACACTGCGCTTTCGTATTTTGATTCGCATTTTCTTGAAAACGGTTTAACGGAGTGAATTAACACAATAGGTACTTTCTCCTTAATTTTGCGCGATAAGCAATGATATGCATTTAATATTTTAGTACCGCTTAGTATTTAAAAGTTTCTTACATAAATAGGATGAGTAACCTCTACATAAGCAGTGAAGGTTGCGTCAACCACATTTTCACAGATTCATTTGCTCCGATTCTTAGAGCTCTATGCCAATTTTGGTGGCTCCATCTCTTATACATTCTAGTATAAAAAAATTTTCAAAATTTTGATTTAAAAGACCTGTAGCTCCCTTAATATTCACCAGACAATAGTGTTGGTCAGTGTAACCCCCTTTATTTTACATAAACAATCCCGTCCCGGAGTTTGGCACATGAATTCTGGTCCACGCTGTATAATAAGTCGGATGTGCAGCTTTACGCGAGTAAAAGTGAAAACCCAATGCACTTACTTTCAAATAAAGTTATTCTTTAGTATATTACGTTTTGCAAAATCTATAGCAGTCACTTTGAACAGTTATCCTATAAGCCAAATTTTGAAAGTAAAATTTATGTGTATAGTAACAAAACGCTACATAAACATAACAAATTACTTTAAAAGTATGTGTATATTATTTTGGATGCGCTTCATCAAAATTCTCGCACGGCATCCTCAAATATCTACCAAATTATCTTAGCTCAGTTCAAGGACATAACGTATATGCAGGCACGGCCAGGAATTATTTCCGAAGGTTCCGTGCATAGTGTTGTATTAAACGCGAATGACGTACATCGAAAGATTCTACTTCCAGTAGTTTTGTATGCACTCACACGCAGCAGCTGCAGTCAGGATGTCAGGGATGGATTCATCAGTCACCGAGAGCCGGAACACGGTAGCCAAAAGCAGCGGCCACGACAGCTTGGAAGCACGTCGGCCGCGGGCAGGAAGAGTCGGAGCTCGCTTCCGGTTGACGAGCGGCCGCCATTTTGTTGAGGCGGCCAGCAGCAGGGGGGGCCAATCGCCGGCTGTCGTAGGTAGCGGCTACCCTGTAATTGCCGTAAACTGTTCAGCCCCGGAGGTTCGCGCGAAGTGGATGCGCTCAGCTTCGTTGTGGTTGGCCGGCTCGGACTGCTACCAAATAACACGCTTGCGCCCGGGTTGATGCGTTTAAGCCCATCTCCTGTCGAGGCTGTGACGAGGGGTGGCTTACTTTATTTATGGCACCTATAAAACACCTGGCGCTGTAAAAATAAAGGTTGGGTTGAAGGTTGTTATCGGTGGTGGAATTGTGTTTTCTAATTTAGTGGACTTTAACTTTAAATGCCCTTCTTGGTGTGAAATTCGAAAACCCCTACATCTGCTGATGACCGTATGGTTAGTGCGGTTATTTTGTTTTTGGTGGCGGAGCAGTTTATTCGTTATAACCAATTACTATTATTTGAATCTCTCCTGGATACATCCTAAATTGCTTTTTTGACACATATCACCGAGTGTTATGTATGGTTAGATCCATTGAACATAAACGTAAATAAAATTCTTTCATATCCTATTCACCTGTAAATTAACATAACTGGAGTGAACATTGAAAATACATAAGTAGTCTGCCAACTAAAATGTTAAATACATCCTCATTTCTGTAAGTGTAATCTCCAACAATGAGATGTGAAAAGTGACAATGAATTAATTAATGAGTATATAAATTTAAAATAGTTTGCGCAACATGATGTCAGCACACCATCATTATCGATGCTATGTCACATTTGATGTACACTATTTTTATTAAGCTTTTATCAGTTACCGCGAAACATCGAGTATACCAGAAGTTCCGACAAATTATAATTATCATCATAGAATTGTATGTTTTAGTTGTACAGCGACTTTCTCCACACAATTTAATGTACTTTACACACAGGATTTATTTTTACTTCATTTACTGTAAATTTGCGTACGAATATGAATATTCAACCAACCACAGGAGTAAAGTGTATAACGTCGTATAATACACATATAAATGATTTCGGTGTCTAAATTAAATACCTCTTCGTTAAAAATAGTAATGTCGACAGTTTTAGAGGATGTGATATGTGGACTAAATACTTACACGTGCACCTATTTTGTTATAACCGCTATTTCAGGCCAGTTCTTGTTGACATACGCAATAAACGTGTAAACAAACACATTGTTCTCACAGCTAGAGTATGGAACATATTGCTACCTGCTTGCTTTTTTTAAGGTTACCGTTACATCTCGCGTGAAAATCTGTCAGCCTATTCTGCAGGGATAGCTGGAAGAAGAAAGTTTTAATCATGTTCGTTTTATTGCATTCGTGTGATATTTTTTCTGTACGTACTGGTACAAAGATATTGGACAAGTTATATAAACTGTATGATATTAAGTTATACATTTATGTACAATTATATGAATCAGTAATTTTCATTCTTCGCTTCTGTATAACTGTTCAATAGTCACCATTGGTTGGATCATGTCGCATTAATCTGAAACAAAAATTGAAAAGTACATGTACATAATGTTATTGAGTAAAAAAAAACAAAGCGGCTGTACTGTGAAAAGACGCTGAAAAAGTATGAATCGGGTTTCATTGAAAATGGTAATTAGTTATCATTGCCAAATACATGAAAATTAATCCAATAATAAGTAGAAATCACAGTAAAGAGGGGAGGAGTAATAAAAATGACAAGCCCTTAATTTTTATTCTAGTGTTATGTTCATGCATGTTTTGTTATTTCTTAGTTATTATTTTGTAGGGTCTGCTACATCATTAATACTGCATAGTAACTCTCGTAAACGGCATGAAAAGTACAAAAATTACAAAGAACTCCCTTAGATTCATGTCTAAGTTCATAACGTTTTGCTTATGTCGTTGACACAAATGTATACTACATGTGTTGCTGCAAGACATATAGATGGTTCGCGATAAAAAGAGCACTTTTGAAACTTTAATGAACGTTAAAAAAAAAAAAAAAAAAAAAACATGGCTGTTACTGCATATAGTTTACCGAAAACAATGGCCTCGCGTCTTGTTGGGTTTACAGCGAAATGTACTTCAAAATTTTTTCTAATTTAAGTACAATAATCTTGAGTTACAACCAAATGAAATGGATTTCTTTGTATCTATATCTGTATACATAAAAATGTCTGTTTGTAACGTACGAGTTCCTATACCATTCATCATATTGCGATAAAACGTTGATGGGTTGTGCGTGTGCCCGCGATGCTATATATAAGGAGGAGGGGGGGAGGGCAAAGCCGCCAGGGAGTAGAACGAGGTACCCAAACAATCGGCGAAAAATATTTTTTTTTTCTGAATGTTTCTTAAATTGTCATTAATGATCCTTAATATCATTTTGCACCATTCAGAACAAAAAAAAATCCCGTAATTTATTATTTTTATATTATTATCAGTATTAATAATATAAATTATAGGCAGTTTGCGTTGCTAAAAGGTTTTCATCAAAAGCTTTAATAAAAAAAGATATTAAATGTTTTCACTTCTTGGAAAAATCAGTTTTGAAAAAGCATTAAAAACTGAAATACATATTTTTACGACTTACTTAAGATAATTTTTAGCTGTACGACTGTACTTTTGCACGATCTATAGAGTCGTGAAATTGGAAACCACACGGCAACGTCGCGGGCAATAGATAGTATTTTATAAATGTTTGGTTTGAAAGAAGTGAAGTGAGCATATGAATTTATTTCTACGAAAAAAGTTACCATCATAAAAACAACTTAAACTATAGATAACAGGGCACTCTAACTTGTTGTCTTCACAACGTTTCAACACAGTACCATGTGTTTAACCGCTTTATAGTAGAACAAAACTGATACGTATCAGCGAAAAAAAAAAAAAAAAAAAAAAAAAAAAGGAGTTTCCACTTTGATAAACTGACGTCTCCTTTTCAGCTGCGTCGTATGGCTCGCCAAGTAAATGAAATCTCTTTGCTGACTTTCCTCTGTTCTATTATCCATCCTACCAGATAATTCAAGAAACAATTTTGTCATAATTATGTTCCTTTGATCAGTTCATAATTAATTATATTTAATAAACTTGTTAAGATCGGCGATTCAAGTGTAACTGAGAACGCAGTAATAAAGAACAGTTACAAACAATCTGACACCCTTAAATTGAACGACCTCTCTTGGTTTATCGTTCTTTGCTCGTCCATTCTCATAAGTTATTACTGGTAAGGTCACGGGTGGAACTTAAATCAACTATCAACCGCGGCGTATTGCAGCGCAGGCTAACAGTGTGTTAAAACGGCGCCAACGCATTCCCCCCGCTTATAGTTTAGACTTGGCGACAGCTCAGATTTGAATATGCATTCGTATTCGTATGCGATGCTCATTGGCCACCGGTGATGGACTTGATGTCGTGTATTGGTCATTGTTATTATTCTTGTAGGGCGCTGGCATCGAGTGGCTTTTTATCAAAGTCTACACTCCGCACTTTTTTTTGGTAACACGCACACGAGTGTTGATAGAAAGAGAGAGAATTAGAGAGGGAGAGAGAGAGGGACAGATACCAAGCACGGCTCCTCCCAGGCGGAGGGGATTGGCTGGCCGAGCTGCCGACACCCTGTTATTTCCAGCCGCCAAACCCCGTCATTTGGCTGCAATTATTGCCTCGGCTCCACTCATATTTGATGGCCAGAGAAACAGCCGGCGAGCGAGGTAGGGAGGGGGGATAGGGGTGGAGAGGGAGCCAGAGTTGAAGTAAAAAAGGTTTCCGAGGTGTGTGGAAGGGGAAGGAACGGGTGAACTGAAAAATTATCGACATTTTGTTGACCAGGCCGAATGAAGTTTGGCTTAATTCCACAGAAATCACCGCTGACACAAACTAGGTTTGAAAATTAATTTTTTCCTGCTGTGGTAACTGGTCAACAGCAAATGATTTTAAAACTTGTGTTCAAATTAACAATAACAAGACATGTGCAATTTTTGCGTTATTTTTTTTGTATCATGCCTGATTAGACTTTCTTATACTCACAGAACACATTTCGTGACGTTGTTGGCTATGGGCCTTTGTACCTTTGTGTTCCAGCATTACAGTTTACCTTATATCATTGGTTTGAAAAAAAAATCGTTCAAGACGTGTCACACAAAGTGTCGGCCAACAATATAAGTCAGAGGAGCTTACCGTAACCTGGAGTACAGTAAGCTGTCAGACAACTGCAAAAAAAATTGCAGGTCCTTAAGAGGAGTCTTCGCCTATGTTGAATTTCCGCCTTTGACACGTGGGAACAGCGTAGCGATAAGAGCCAGTATCCCACGCTTGACGTTAAGCACAGCGCCTCTATTCGCAGCGCATCAAACTGGCGTGCAATATTTTCGTTGTAGTCTTTTTCCTAC